>CAUYRT010013425.1:0-19034 GCA_963574885.1 Lepilemur ruficaudatus
TATACAATCTCAGCCAAGCGCGGTGGCTCACGCCCATAATCCTAGCATTTTGGTAGGCTAAGGCAGGAGGATTGCTTCAGGTCAGGAGTTCGAGACTACCCTGAGCAAGAGTGAGACCCTGTCTCTACTAAAAAATAGAAAAAAATAGCTGGGCAACTAAAAATAGAAACAAAAAAATTAGCTGGGCATGGTGGCAAGCACCTGTAGTCCTAGCTACTCAGGAGGCTGAGGCAGGAGGATCACTTGAGACCTGGAGTTTGAGGTTGCTGTAAGCTAGGTTGATGCCACAGCACTCTAGCTCAGGCAACAAAACAAAACTCTGTCTCAAAAAATAAAATTTACATATATATACACACACACACACTTAGTATTTCTGGATGTTTCCATTTAGGTTTCATCTATTTATCTTCTTATATAAAAAGAGGATTTAGCTCTTTTATGTGAGACAAGAGTGTTACAAGAAGCTACATCATCAGAACGTTTGTAGTAAAGAATGGTTTGTTCACTTACTGCTATAAGACATTGGTATATCAGGACTTTGGGATTCCACTTACAGCACAGATGTCCTGGGGAAGTTGAACAGAATTTAGAATTCTGAATTTAGATGGAAATAGAGGAACTTTTTGAAACAGAAAAGAAAAAGAGATCCCAATCTCTTCACTCTGAGGTTTAAAGTTGTTAAAAATCTCTCTGGAAGACGAGTGTGGCCCCTTACTGAAGCTAGAGGGCAGTCAAGACCACCAAGCTTCCTAGAAGAAGGTCCACGATGAGAGTTCTGGATTAAATTAGCCCAGATCAAACAAAGATGGCAAAGCAGTGCTGTGAATCAGGAGGCTGTCTGGGCCCTCGGAGCTCATCCCTGCTCGCTGGACACCTGCCTGGGGGCAACACGATTTCATCCCAAATCCCTGCCCGCCTCCTTTGGGGCAGCTGATGCTGTTATTATACTTCTTGAACTTGTCCATAATAATTCAAGAACTGACCATCAACAGATTACTCTATGGGCAGCTGCTAACTGCTATGGGAAGCTCTTAACTACACCACGGGCAAGTTAACACCCGTTTTAGATATGGAATAAGAAGGAAATATGAAAAAAATAAATAAAAGAAGTGTGTGTGAGTGGGGGTAAGAAGGATAGTATTTCAGAGAAAGAAGCCTGCCGTGTTCCAGGGTCAGCATACCCAGCCGTGCTTTGCCCAGAAACAGTTCTTTTAAATCCAAATTCCAGGGGCAGGATGAGTGGTCTCTCCAAGCACTATGAGAACAGAAATTGATACCTTTGACCATGAAACTCAAGGAGAGGGCAATGTGAGGAAAAGCCCAAGATCAAGATGAAGATTAGTTATTTGTCTCTAACCAAGAGTAAGATTTTACCAATCCCTAAGTAAGCAGGGCTGGGAATGGGAATTAAAATATCATAAGAATACTCATAAAACTATAATTAGTGATAGTACAACTATGTTGATCACTAAGTATAAAATACATAATTTACTCATTGTCATTTTATATCTTTTCAGTAAATTGGAACTTTTCACAATCCCTCCTTGAAAGAATTCTTTCAGATGTCGCTAAAACGAAAACCCCTGAGGCCAGGCAGACTGAATTGACCACCTGGTACCACCTTCTCATTGATGTGTGGACATAACCTCATGGCCCTGAAGCCCACCGATTACCTGAATACCAAATACATAAGTAGTCTTGAGAATGGAGTCTTTAATACTGCCATACACATAAGCTGAGGATGTTTTGTTACAAGCAACAGGAACTAACCCTGGCTAACTTAAGGCCAAAAGGGATTTGTGGGAAGGATGTGGCAAGAGCTCATGGAATTGTAAGAGCAGATGCACAGCCAGGCTTGGACAGGACAGGAACCACCTGGGAAGCTCCTGCAGGAGCTTGTGGGTCTCCTCACTGAGATACTTCAGGCAGGTAACTGTTCTGTCCACTCTCTACCTACAGGGAGACTCAAGATGCCAGAGGAGTTCGGGGTCAGGAGTCTGGCGGGCAGCGTGAGGCAGGCACATGGCCAAGGGTGGGTGGTGCAGGGAGAGAAGAGGGTGGGAGGGTTGTTAGCGGAAAGGGGGAGAAGAGGAAGCGTTGGGCAGGCAGAAACAACAGCTCCTCCACAAAATATCGCCTGGCTTCACTTGTCAGATTCCACGTTAGTCCACAAGTAGAGAGTAGACCAATGTTAAACGGCTGGTATCTGAATTGTACGATAGTTTTCTTGAAGACAAAAAATAATGTAGCCATTAAGTGCATCGACTTTGGAGACAGACAGCTTGGGTGGTCATCCAGTTTGGTCCTCACCGTGTGACCTTGGATGTTGCCTAAAAGATCAGTGTACCTGGCCATTTTCAACCTTTCTCAGCTTCAGTTTCATCACAACAACACAGAGAATGTTTACACATGTCAGTTAATATGCCTTTGGGACGAGGTCATAAAACCCAAATAAATAAGGGAACTCAATGTCTTATATACCTGAAAAGCCCAGTGGTAGGAAAGGCTTCAGTGGTTCAACAATTTCTCGAAATACCCAGCTTCTTTCCATTGTCTGCTCTGCTCTTTGGAACATCGTCCCAAAGTGACTGTACTGTGACGGCAATGATAGCTGCCAGAAGCTTCTGGAATTTCATGTTTTCTCATTCATATTCAATAAACAGAGGTGTCTTCCCTGACAAAAATCCTAAAGTCAATCTGAGGACCGAATTATGCTCAGTAAACAGCTAGAAGAAAAGTGTCAAATACATGTATAGACACACAGATGCGAATGTGTATGGGGGGGGAGGTGTATGGGTGTATAGCCAAAGAATTAAAGATAAAGACCTTGAAATAGAGGTAAAATTTCCAAATGAAGATATATAGAAGCCCTAAAAACTAAAAGGTTACAGGACTACTACTTCCAATATATATAGTGTTAATCTCTAAAATAAGTATAAGGAAATCTATTAAAGGTAATTTTCCTTAGTATGACCATTTTGATAAGGTTTTTATATATCAAATATAAAATTCTTTCAGAAATGTTTTTGACCCAACATTTTGGCCACAAATAGCTTTTAAAACTGGACCAGGTACAGAAACCAAAGAAAATAAGGGAATAAAATTCGGAAAAGCCTGTCACAGATTTTAGCTTCCAAACACACCACCAAAACTGTAACATTCAACAACCTAAGCAGAACTTCTCAATACCTCTGCTCTAGTACAGGCTTAATCTGCCTACTTAACAACCCAACATTATGTGTATATGTGTGGGTAGGTGGATGAATGGAAAGATAGATAGATGAGTGATAGATACACAGATAGAGGATATATTTTAACTGCTCACATGATGTTCTAAAGCCTATTTAAATGTAGATACAAGATTAATTTGTTAGAATGTTTTCTGTATGCTATGAATGCCTCAAAAATAACTCTTCTTCTTCCAAAAGTAGGTCATAGGATTCTTAAACTGAAAAGGATTACAGAAATCATGGTGCCGACCACTTTGCCAGTGGGGGGATTTAGGCTAAAGAGATCACACTGTTGTTGAGTAGCAGAACGAACCCAGATCCCAAATGTGCTGACGAAGCACTTCTCTACAATACCATCCCGCCTCCCTTGAATATGAAGTTGCTTAGCAAACAAGATCTTCGCAAACAGCAAAAAGGTAAACTTTCCAATCTTAAATTGGCAATCTTAATATTTGCCTCAAGCAAACAATCACAATTTCAGAATTAGTAAAACTCAGATAAGGTAGGTGTTATCACCCCTTCAATTTGTGTACAGTGGAACAGTCAACTGGAAGAAAGTTTTACTTATGGCAAGTTTCCCAGATCTGAGAAACATGGTAAGAGGTGGGATTTATTATTATTGTTGTTGCTCGTCAATAGTAGTGAGAAATGGCATGTTAATCAGCAAAGGACAAATTGTGGCTGTCAGTAATTTTTCTCCCCCAAAGGTAAATATGTACGGACTGCAAATCATATCCAGGAAAACTTATTATTTTTCACATTCCCACCCATCAGTTTGCTCTCTAAGTGAGGACCAAGCTTTAAAGTAATTCTGGAGGCCGGGCGCGGTGGCTCACACCTATAATCCTAGTACTCTGGGAGGCCGAGGCGGGCGGATGGTTTGAGTTCAGGAGTTCGAGACCAGCCTGAGCAAGAGCGAGACCCATCTCTACTAAAAATAGAAAGAAATTAATTGGCCAACTAAAAAATATATAGAAGAAATTAGCTGGGCATGGTGGTGCATGCCTGTAGTCCCAGCCACTTGGGAGGCTGAGGCAGGAGGATCGCTTGAGCCCAGGAGTTTGAGGTTGCTGTGAGCTAGGCTGATGCCACGGCACTCACTCTAGCCCAGGCAACAGAGTGAGACTCTGTCTCAAAAAAAAAAATAACATGTTGCTCACTGAAAATAAATGCAGAAATTACAATAAAAATATCCATAATTCCATCATTCAGGAGAACCATTACTGACATTCCCTCTGCATATATTTTTACGTAACTGTGAACTACAGAATTAAGTTAGGTTTTGATGATTGTTCTTAAACATGCCAAATATCATGACTGGACTCAAGTCTTCCCAATTTGCAGAGATAAACTACAGTAAATTTTCGGAAGGTAGAAAATTATTATATTATAGAGATAAGTATTTTCAGTATTTTCCCAAATTTTACAACTATAAAAAACAAGCAAAGAAGAACTTATCTCAGTGGTATTAGCTCCAAAGTATAGTGGCCATAAAAGAAAAGTAATTCTTGAATTTATCTTTGTATGTAACACACATACATGTACATACATATACACTACACACAGATACTCTTGCACACACACTAAACTTTCTTTGGCTGTCTTAAGGTTTATCGCTTTCCGAAGACTTGATAATACTATAATATTAATAAAAACCATGTATTATTAGAACAGTTAAAGGAGAGAATTTTCTCTGCCAAAGTTAGACTTATGAGTGATTATACTACAATGTTTTGCCTTTTGAATAGGTTAAATATTTGTTTGAGACAGAATATTCAAAATAAGCAAAATTCTATACAGGAATAATATCAGTCCTGAGTATGAATTCAGAAAAAAAATTCTACCATTTGTGAAATGATATCACAAATAGGGGAAGAAAAAATAGTGACAAATAGGCACAATAATTTAAGGCAAAGATTCCAGGTATTATGTTAAAGTGTGTATAATGCCACATTACTGGTGACATTAAGGTGACTTACACTAAAATATCACTTTATAAACTATCACTGGACATAATAATTTATGTGACAAAAAAAGGAAAATTTAAAAATATACAGAAATCCTCACAGAAAACAGAAAGCAGATATGGATCAAGAGGTTTTTAAAATAAACTTTCTAGTGCTTCCTCTTATGTAAGAGCTTTAAGCTAGCCATAAATTTCAGGAACCTATTTATATTGCTTTAGTGTGATTTATTCAAAATCATACTAATACACGATAAATAATATTTTTAATGTAAAAAAACAATGTAGACTGACAGTAAGAATAAGAATGTTCAAAAAAACTATACTTTAAAAGTCAAGAAAAGTATAATCTTGAGAGTAACCTAAAACTCTGTGTAGACAAAGGAGAATTAACAGATTCTCAAAAATGTTTTTCGATTTTCAATTTACATGAAAATATATAATACATACTGTGTGTGTATTATACTGAAAATCAAATTATCGGGTATTTTTAAATTTGCAAGTTAAAACTGTACATACTTCTTTTGGAGAGTGAAATAAACTGTTTATGTCCTTAAACAGGAAATTTTTGAGCCAAAATATTCTCATCCTGTCCAACTAGAAATGAGAAATACAATAAGTCAAATGAGATAAAAAAATAACTAAGGCCTATTTTCCATAAAAGAGAATATAAATGTTATACATCCTTTTCTCACAGAACACTATTTGTCTGACTGTGAAGAGAAAAGGCTATGAGGTAATTACATATAATTTTAACAAGATTCCTTTTAATTTTACATTTATACTTCTCTTAAAAATTAGCTTTAGGTTACTACCTAAATCAAAGACATGATTTATACAATCTCTTACTTCAGAGATTTAGCTAATCTTATGAATAAAAACAAACTATGTTTCAAAACTATATTCAAAAAACTATAAAGAAATGGGCAGTACTTTACATTTAGCACTGATTTTGAGGGGGAAGGAAGTATATTATGCCATATTGTCTATAAATATTTATTGAATAAACATGGTTCACCTGCTTTTTAAAAAATCTTATAAGCTGATTAAATCACAAATATGTTGAATCAGCTTTAGGAAAAACAAGAATAGGCTCTTAAATAGTTATAAAGATAAATTTTGATAATAAAAAAACCTTTTCAATTATCTTCAGTGGCTGTTTCTCTTAGAGTTTAAAAAAACCAAAAATCAAAAAACAGTATCATCAAATCACTGTGTTAGCCTTAATATTTTAGAGAGTAAGGTATTAGGATATATTATACCTATTAATAGCATGAAAGTACTTCACATTGAAAATTTTATTTTGAAGGCTTTTAAAAATGATTTTTAAAAACATCACAATAAATGATAATTTAAATTCTGAATATGGGAACCAAAAAAATGCACAACCAAACCCAATAAATCTGCATTCACTGCTTACAGGTGAAATGCAAATTTCCAAAACAACATATATAACCCTTTACATCAGATTCAGCTGTCACAATAAATTCTTTATCACAGACAGTAATGCTGTCCCTACCTTACTTTTCCCTTAAAAGTCATAATATTTCTGGGGACTCATTAATTATCTGGCAAGAATGTGTTCATTCAAAAACAAAGTTAAAGGAATGGGTCTATGTGCAACTTTATCTATATAAAGTTATAAGGCATTAATAATGATATGTTAAAACAAATAATTTATGATAAAGATAGATCAAAACTCTCTTAAAATATCTCAACTGAGACAATCACAGAAGAGAATAAAGATCATATTTACCACATGTGTACGCTTTAAGCTTATACTGTGATGAAAAAACTTCTGTTGGCTTACACCTTGAATGGCAGGTGTCCTTAAACAACCGTGGACTGAAGCTTAAGTTCTGTCTAAAGTTACTGTGAAATTTACACATTCATGTGTGCTATTAATAAAGATAGAAAAAGTCAGTTGAAATATCTGGTACTATTATTAGTAGCATTCACTGCAAATTATCTTACGATAATGTTCTCTCCTACAGTGTGGACTTCAGTCTTGCGCCAAACTGCAGCATAGATTACAATGTCATGGTCCAAATGATGATGAATGACTTAGCTAGTATGCAGGCAGAACAAAGGAATTTGTTTACAATAAAAAAGTAAGGAGCATAGCTTTATTTTAACATCAGTTGCTAGAACTGCACGATGGGTGTCTTGGTATCCAGAGGCAGAAATAGTTTTCTTTCGTAAGTTACAGTAATGCTAAGCATGGAAAGTGGGGGCTGTGGCGACGGGTTGCTAGCTAGCTTGCTAAAACACATACCTGAGCTCTACTGGAGCCATGCGACCTTGCTCTGTATCAGTTATCTGCAAAGGCTGACTGAACAAAATTGCCTTCATCATGCAAGCACTGCTACCTGCGCTACAGTAATAAAGAAACACGCTGATAGATACAACGGCTTCAAGTGACAAGCAATCACCAGGAATTTGCAGTGAAATTGTCGGCTGATTGGAAATGTTCTCTATGTCTCCAGATGGTATCTGCCCCTGAAGAAGCCATTCATTTCCTGGAAAATAAAAAAGTAAATTATTAAGACTTTGTAAGAAGACAAGGAGGAAATAAGAATAACCTTATGAAGACTTTATTAATTCAATCAAGAAATATTTATCAAAAGCCTCTAAATGCCAGGCATTGTATTCTGTGGGAAGGACGTAAATACAATATAAATAAGATAATGACCACCCATGAGAAGTTCCCACTCTGATGACCATTTTATCTAATTATTATAATTCCTTTGTTTGGGCACTGTAAAATAAGTTATAAATTTATTTCTATAGAAATCAAGCTGAATATTACAAATATGGCTATAGAGCCTTAATCTCTAAAGTTAAACATGAAACCCATTAAGTTTAGAAATAAACAGGACACTAAAAAAAATAGATCATTTTTACCAAATAGATAAAAGTCTTCACGGATATAACATAAAAACTTACAAAATAAGCTTTAGGGAATACAAATTGTATGTACAAATCTTAGTGACTTTCTAATTAAAATAATGATGAATTATTGAATATCCAAAAACAGTAATAAAAAAAAATCCACCGATCTCTTTAGAAACAGGTACCACTGCATATAAATTCTCCATGGGCTCAAACAATATAAATACTTAAGAGATATTTTTTCTTTTTTTCTTGTTTTTTTTTTTTTGAGACAGAGTCTCACTCTCTTGCCTGGGCTAGAGTGCTGTGGTGTCAGCCTACCTCACAGCAACCTCAAACTTCTGGGCTCAAGTGATCCTCCTGCCTCAGCCTCCCGGGTAGCTGGGACTACAGGCACGCGCCACCATGCTCGGCTAATTTTTTTTTTCTATTTTTTTTAGTTGTTTGGCTAATCTCTTTTTATTTATAGTAGAGACGGGGTCTCGCTCTTGCTCAGGCTGGTCTCTAACTCCTGAGCTCAAGTAATCCTCGCGCCTC
This sequence comes from Lepilemur ruficaudatus, assembly GCA_963574885.1. Lineage (NCBI taxonomy): Eukaryota > Metazoa > Chordata > Mammalia > Primates > Lepilemuridae > Lepilemur > Lepilemur ruficaudatus. The sequence continues at coordinate 8,623 of CAUYRT010013425.1, forward strand.
GGCCTCCCAGAGTGCTAGGATTACAGGCGTGAGCCAAAACTTAAGAGATTTTATATCTAGAAATACTTCCTAGACTTAAATACACAGATTATCTATATAACAAAAATCTAATAAACCACTAAAAATTTTTAAGCCTAATATTAAAATTTTCTTTAAATGTCTTCATTTATCTCTAGCTTTCTCTCAGAAGGAGCATACATGTCATACTGAGGGAGCACAGACTTCCACTGACATTCAGCCTAAGAGGGTGGCAGATACCAAGAGCCAGCATGTGGGGAAAGTGTCTTCAATAGAGTATAATGAACGTAATCCAGCGACTCATCAGTGACTTGGGGCATCTGTACAAAACCTGGGCCATCTACTGAGTGCTGATAAAATGCCACGTCTACTCTTTAGCTTTGCTGTCTCTTTCCTCTGTTCTCAGGAGAGTCACCAGACTCAGAGTACCTGCCTCCATCAGTCCTCTCGATGTCTCCTTTAGCTTATTGCTTCTAATATTCTGTTGATTGCAAAATCAAATTTGAGAAAAGTATGTTAAATAAGAGTAAGGAGAAGGTGAAAAGTAAGAATCTGAAGAGATAAGTGCAGAGCTATTTATATAGAAGTGTTTAAACAATTCTTTTAAAATTCTCTTTAAAATTCTTTGGCTTTCTTTGCTTATTCCTGGACAGGAGCATCTTTTATTTAATGCTTGATTTTGCTAAAGAGATTAGTAGAGAACTTCTATTTTAAGTCAAACAAGAAAAGTAATAAACGGTGCTATTTTAAAATATGCCCAAATCTAGAAATAAAACAGAAAATGTTTCTTTAGATATTTTTCATATACATCACACATACGATCTGTGAAGTTATAATGTATGTTGGTGCTTTTATGCTGCCTTTTTTTGGCTTAAAACTTTCACATATTCTAACCACTTTATGATACAGACCAAAATTCAGTTAAAAATAAATGTTTCTATTTCTAAATAGCCAGCCAAGAAGAGAAAATGTCCTTTAACCATAAGTGTACAAATGTACTCTATAAAATAAATAATTTTCAAAAACCCTAAATTATTAGGATTCTTGCCTAAAAGCTTATTTGCCCCATGTAATAAAAATGGAGCTAATATCTAACATAAGTGATAAAATAGCTAAGTATTTTCCCTACAATCTACTTCACTTTCCTTTAATACTACCTATATTTTATATCCCAATAATATACCAATATTAATTAATTTGTGCGTGACAATGCAGAGTTAAAATAAACACATTAATTTGACAACATTCCAGTTTAAAAACCAATACACTGTTATTTAATTACACAGAGAAATTAAATTAGTGGTTTCCAACTGATGCAATCTTTCAGACTTTATGGACACAGAACAGTTAAACTGGCAGTCTAGGACGTGCTCTGAACCTACTACAGAAAGCTGTGGAGTGGCCAGGGTTTGAGTACTCTTCTGTAGAGAAAGCTCCAAACATCCTAGTACTACATCGTCAGCCCTCTCCCTCGTGGGGAGGGAAAGAAGGGCTGTTTTGCCACAGGCTCAGTCAATCACCCCAGAACCAGCCTCCTAAACTCTAGCTGGCAGTTCTTCCCAGCTAGCATATCAAGATCTCTATGTCCTCTTGGTTTGGACCCTGAGTTAGTAGTCGCAGGCCAGCAGCTGCTGCTCTGAGAACGTATGAAGGTAAAAAGGCATGAAGCTAGGATTTGGGTAATGTACAAAAGAAAAGTGTGTGAGAGGGTATGAGGGAGGAGGAGCTGGAGAAGAAACGGAAACTTGAGTGAGAAAGTGTGAAAGAGCGTGGGAGACTAGGACAGAGGAAGATCGTTAGAGACAAGAGATCATAATTTAGACATTCTGGACCACTAATATCCCACTCTAACATTATTGTCCGTTATGTTAGACATGGTGGAAAACACTACTACAAGGCAAGCAGTATACTCTTCCTTATCACCAATTAATGAAATGAATAAGGAGCTAGTTCACACTGGGACTCACATACACAGAAGAAAGGGAGAAATCCGTACAGGGGACTGGAAGGAAGAGGTATAGAAAAAGATTAAATAAGAAGGCTTCACTTTATTTCTCTATTTCAGACTTTTTAACTCCAAGAGGTTCTTTTTGGGAACAAAAACAGAATGAAGAACAAGATTAAAATAAAGGGAAGAGGTATAAGAAAATCTATATTCTAAAACAACTGACATGTAACTTCTGGTGAGTTGTACTGTACTTTAATAAAAGGGAGGTAAGAATCCTGAAGACTAAAGAAAACTCCTAAAGTGGAGTCAGATCTAGATTCATTGTTTCACATAATCTTGCAAATCTTGCCCAATTAGAGTACAAATATAACATAACAAATGAAAAAAAAATTACTAGATTGAACATTGAGAATTTATGAAATATTTGCAACTGCATATTATTCTCATACCGTCAGCTGATAGAAACCAGCAACTGGGTGCTCCTTCCGTTAGTTTTGCTCCTGACGGGAGTTCTAATCTCAGTTTGAACTGAAGAGTCTGGCCGGGACACGCAGTCATGGGGGAAAGCCCAATGTTTGGAGCGGATTTAGGCAGTTTTGGTAATGTCCTCTGTTTTTCTGCTGGGAATGGGCCATCTACCACAGCATTTTCAGATGTGAAGATGGGAAGCTAGAAAATAGGAAAAACTATTATTAAAACACAAGCACTTTATAGAAATTATAGAGTGAGAGAGCTTATTTTTAGACTTTAGTAGAAAAATTAAGCTCTACATCAATGAAACTAATTGCCATTCTAGCCTGAATGAGAATGTGTTTACTTAGATGCCCTAAAGATTATTTTGTAGGTGCAGAAACATAGTTCATCTTAGCAAAAAAAATTCCCAAGACTTATGAATGACACAGAATTAAATTAATTGTCCAATGGTTATAGATGGCAGGAAATCAAAGCAAAACTTCATAAATTTAAATGTAGCAGATATACATTCTCTTACAACTTTCATTGTCAACTATGAAAAGATGTTATTCATCTTATGTCAGAGATCTATGTGAAGAGAGATGACATGTTATGATAGTAATTTGTGTTTTTTATTTTAAAACATATACCTTGCAAATTAGTAGACTTCTAGGAAAAAAAGTCTTGCATTTTTTTCTGGTAAATGTAATACATTAAGAGGTAGCTTGTAATAGACATTTGTCCTTGAAAATTCTATAAAAGATCATGTCTATAGCCTTAAAATTTAATTATAACTTATGTAAGTTTCTTCCAATTTCTTTTCAATGTCTTGAGAAATGTGGCTTCTAATGCTTCCTTTGGAAGATTATTTGGTAATGGACTTACCATTGGAAACAAAACTACACATTAACCTAAGGATCACTGAAAAAACAGAAATAAAAAGCTAAATGTACTACATACATGGCATATGTGTGTAGTATGTGTATGTCCACACACTTAAAACCAGATCCGACTACTCTCCTTTTTCTTCTTCAAGGTTCATCAAATTCTCTCCAACTTCCATTATCTTTCTAAAATTCTCAGCACAGATGGAACTTTTATTTTAAGAATAACAGGATATCCTTAAAGCAGTCCTGCTGATCTGGATACCAAAACCACAACAGAGGTATCCACTCTACTGGAGATGGTCTAACCAAAAATGCCTCTGTCAGTGCTGTGAGGATTTCAGTTATCATTCTTAAAACCATACCCTTTAACTTATACTTTAAGATTACTTACCACAGAAGTCATTTTTGTTTCTAAATCCATCACTTTAATTTGATGATTATTAGTGTCTGTCACATATAACAACCGACCATTCTCTCCAATACATAAGCCTCCTGGTTCATTAAATGTTGACTCAGTAAAACTGGAACTGATAACATCATTTGTGTCTCCAGTTCCTGCTAATGTTGTACAGTTTTTTGTTTTGGGATCCACAACTTTAATCTAAAAAAGAACAAAAATTTATATATCTAAAGATCTCATGTTTGTAGTATGGAAGGGTGTAGTATTAAGCAAATTAGAAAATTTCTGATTGCCATTAGTATTCACAATAAAAATCTCACAAAAAGAACAGATATTTCCATATTTTCTTAAAAAGCCAAACATTCAGATTAGTCTTAATGGCAGACTATTTTACAAGCTAAAAACTATGTAAAATCCCTAGTTATATTCTGTCTTCTAGAAGCAATCTTGCAAAAATTATTTTTGGAATTAAAAAAAATTTAAATGGTATTGCTTTTCTTCAATGGGGCACACTTTCACAACTGAACTTTCTCCTCATGAGCATCTAAGTGTTGCCTGAGGATTTGCTACTTTTCCTAAATATAATGATTGCTAGTTACATCTCAACTATGTTACATTTATGGTCTCTCATCACAAAATACTGTATTAATATTTATTATCCACTGATTTTTATAAAAAAGAGAAATGCAATAAAATTGAAACAGTTAAATTGACAAACATAGAAATGCTGCTGAAAACAAAATTATTTGCTAACAGGCACTGCAACTACCCAACAGCTCAAAAATGTTCATTTGTTAGTTGACGTATCAGTTTCCCTGCTACTTGCCTTCTTATTTACTGAATATGTTACTCAGCAGCTTTGATAGGTTGCAATTCCCAACTTTTGGCCACAGACAGTGGAATTGGTTTGGTGCTTTCCCTAGCATCATAACCTCTTAGCAAAGAAAGGACCAAGAAAAGAACAGAACAAGCTGCCATATAGTTGTCAAGGACTGTTATTCCTCTCTATATTTTAGAGTGCCAGTTGTAGGAGGCTCACAGATCTTTCAGCATTTTAAATACCACATACGAAAAGCAAGGTATTATGTATTATAATTCTGTCAAGACTCACTTTGTGATTGTAGGAGTCTGCCACATAAAGTAAGTTTCTTTTCTTGTCCCACGTTACTCCAAGGGGGTGCTGAAGCTTTGCATTGATTCCTACTCCATCAACATCACCAAAAGCAAATAAATTCTTTTATTTTTGTAAAAAGAAAGAAACAGCAGTTATTACAATTTTTATAGTGCTTTGTTAGACTATAAACTGAAAATTAAGATAGTTGTGTACGCTATTTAGGTTAAAAAGGGAAAAGGCCTGGTTTTCATATAAATAGGGCTGGGTACTTAACTCAGATTAGAAAAAAATGATAGAATTTTGAACTATATTAGTTTGTGGTGCTTCGTAGTTTTACTCACAACAGTCACACGTTGGGTCAGGAAGGGGTTAGGTCTGTTCTTTCCACCCTACTGTCCAATATCTAATTTATACTTTTCTCTTCTCTCCAATAATCAATATTTCATCCTCCCTTTCTCCCTGAAGCCTCAACATTTATATGCAATCAAGTAGAGTCAATTTACTTTTCTAAGATGGTTTGTTACTTTTGTTTCTTTACAGTCACATTTACTTTGGTTTGACTTCCATTTCATGGATAGGCCAAGAATGATATCTCACAAATCTTATTAACTTTAAACAATTCAGGAAATTGCCAGCTTGGTCAGTGTCTGAGCACACTGTGCAAGAGTGACTGTCCTTACCATGGGATCTCTTTCTCCTCCTACGAGGTGCTTCACTGCTCCATCTTTCAGTGAGACAGTTCTCACCGTACTGCTCTCACTATCTGCTACAAATAGGCAGCTCCAGGGATCTTCAGATGCCAGAGAAAGGCCGGAAGGTTGAGCAAAACCCGCCTTGTGAGGATATGCATTGTTTCGATTTTCTTCATTTCCACTTCCAGCAAACCGAAGGCAAGTTCCTTTTTTTAACTCACTGAAAAAGACAAGTTCATAGGTAGAGTCAACATGTGGTATATTGCCAAATCAGTTATTAAATAAATCAATGTAAATGATCAAATCAAAAGTGATAAACATTGGGGAAAAAAACACAAACAAAACTAGTGATCTTGGCCTAGTTAAATTGTGCAAGTCAGCTTTCGCTGTCATTTTTCCAATCATTAACTTATTTAGCCACTGTGTAGGGACTTTCCTACTTTTCTTTGACACACACAAAACCAAAACTACTCTCAAAGGCCAGACAGGAAATCCCTGACAAGGTTAGAATTGTAAGGTAAATCAGATTATTGATGACATAGTTATCTTCCCACCTGCTTGACTTCTTCTTGGCTTCAATATATTAACAATATTAGGTTATAAAAGGGAACTAAAAAGATCATGTAGGTTTTGATAGTTTAAAGCTTAAATTTTCATTAAAAATGTTTTGTGACTAGCAAAAGGAAGTAAAGAATAGTTTCTGAAAGATAGCCAGGTCAGGCATCACCATTTTAAGAAAATGATATTGGATGATTATGCTGCTTTAACTAATCTATTGTGCAAATCAATTTCTTATATACAGTAGAGAAATTTCTATTTAAAGGATTATTGCAATGATTCTTTTTATAACGCAGAAAAGTTTTACACCTTGGTTTCTAGGTTTATGCCAGAGGGATTGTAAGCAGGACACGGTACTTATTGTGTTACGCCGAGGGAAGGGAAGAAGCTGACTTAGGACGCAAATGAAAGACTACATGTATATCATTTCCAAATATGGTACAACATGCAAATGTCTAACAGGACCATCACTTATTGGTTGATGTGTTCTTCATGCTAAGTTAGGCAGGAAGCGGGGACAGAGGCAAAGGGATACAGCATGTATAAAATATGGCCACTTTTCAAGGAATTTATAGAAATAAGCTAGCTAGAAAAATACATGTACTAACTAATATGCAAAACAAACACACTGAAAGGTAATTACTATAAGGAGTCTTCGCACTTTAAAAAAGGAGTTCCCTTAATTAAAGAGTGGAGAGAAACAGTGACTTTTACAACATTTGGGGTCATTACCACCTGAAGATCAGTAATAAATACAGCTAATATATCCTTAAAATTAAGAGGCAGGTCAATGTTATCTGAGGGACCATTTTCCTATTATGAATGACAGTAACAGCTCTACTTGTTAGGAAATCTAGGGAGCTCTTGACCATCTATGTTCAAATCAGCTATCACCTAGAACAGCATATTCTGGCAACCTCTGTTACTTCTGTTTGCTATTTATAATTATGCCTCACCAAAATCTTACTGGTAACCTCACTGTTGAGGTTATTATTATCTCTTGCCTGGATGATAGCAATAGCCTCCTCAATGGTATCTGTGCCCAGTCTTGTCATGCTAGAGTGCTGCCAGCATTCTTTCAAAAACACAAATCTAATCATATCACGTCCCAGCTTAAAACCTTCTAAAAGGCTTGTAGAATATCCAAATCTCTTAAAAGAACTCATAGGGCACTGCATGATCTGGCTTCAACTGACATCATTAGTGTCAACTCCTGCCTGGAAAACCTCCCACTCTCCCTGTCTAACTCCCACTCCTCTCTCAGGACTCAGTTTAGCAGCCTCTTCCAGGAAGCCTTTCTTGACATCTCAAACCTTAGTGACACTGGGTGTTTCTCTTACTTATATAAGGAACAATTTTAACTTAAGGCACTATTGCAGTGATTCCTTTTACACACTCTACTTTTAAATTGCTTACTGATCTGATTTTTCCTCTGTAAGTCCACTGAGGACAGCAACCATATCTTTTCATTTTATCTGTAACATAGTGAGCATATCATTTTCATCATTATTGCCTAGCATAGTGCCTCGCATATAGTATGTTTAATAAATACTTGTTAATGATTAAATGTTACAAAACATAAATGTGTTCCAAAGCAACATGCACGCACATACACACTATTTGGAAAATCTGATATTTTGGATTATCTATATAACTGCTCCTTTCTACTGACAAAGGTAACTGAGATGACCACTTCCTATGGTTATTTGACAGCCTTTCTGGTTTAACTTTCTATCATTTATTTATTCTGCAAACCCTTACTGAGCTCTTTACTATGTCCCAGATACTGTGCTAGGTACATGGCCCCTTCCTTTAACAGACAGTCTAGTAGGAGGGAATAGCTAAAAATAAGTGCAATCAAAAAGAGAGGGAGGGAGAGAGAGGCAGGCAAACTTATCAGTGCAGTGATGTAACTTCATACGGGGTACAGTGAGGTCACAGGGAAGCATATGGTCAGTTCTGCTGGGGGTATTAGGGGAAAGAGGAAAGGCTCTATGGAAAAGATATGAGGATCTTTATAGACACTAACCTTTCATCTTTATATCCCCAACAGTGGTAGCAAAGCCACCTATGTTTACTGTATATGCCAGGCACTATGCTGAGCTCCTCTGACATCAAAACAGGCCTATGATATAATATAAATAAGGAATGTGAGTTAAAGTGGCTTTCCTAAACTCACACAGATAGTAAGTGGCAGAGCCAGGATTCGATCTCAGGCCTGACTACAAAACCTGAGTTATTAACCACCCTGCTATGTGGTACTCACATATTTGAATGAATGACTGGACATATTTGAGCTATGTCTTAGAAATAAGGGGCATCAATGTTCCCAGTTCTCCTTCTGGATGTTCAGGAGGATTGCTCTTACCTACCTTGAAATTAGGTATGGCCATAAAACTTACTCTGGCTGATGAATTGTGAGCAGAAGTGATATGTGTCATTTCTGAGTAGAATTTTTAAGAGCCAGTGAGTGACTTACCACCTCTTTCTCTCTCATTCTGCCAGGATGACTGGCAAACTCCAGACAGTGGCTATTTCATCAGCTGGGGCAGCAGAATAGGGCTCCCCAGTGAACCTATGTGAGTGAGCAAGAAATAAGCCTGGTTTTAAACCACTGAGAACTTGGGCTGTCTGTTATGGTAGCATAACCTAGCATATCCGGACTAGTACAGTGGGAGCTGTGTGGATATGGTGACCTTGGCAAAGAGAATTCTGTGAACTCAAAGAGAGATCCTGCCACTCACTTTCTCTTTGGCAGTTTGGCGGAGTCCAATAGGAGTGCCCATATCTGATGAGTGCCTGCCATGGCAATCCACAGAATGTCATCTCTTCGGACATCTGAACCTTTATAAAAATAAATAGTAATTATTACATCATATCTGGTTAATACAAACACTCCAATGGTTTCAAAATTTCAAATTCAGGGAAGATAACAATATGTTTAAAAATCATCTAATAAAATATCTGCAATATTATAAATGGTTTTTGAAAATCTTGTTTTCCTTGTGAAAGGTTTATTTCTTTAGATTTGTAATTTACCTGCAACAATTTCAAAGGAATCCAAAGCAGCCTTAATAGCAATACTTACCTCTGCATCTTTGGGGACAATGTTTTTTAAACATCTGATTTCTTATTTTATGTGACAGAAAAAACTGGCTGACACATATTCTCCAAAGAGACTCTTTGCTAGTCAAATACCTCGAGCTAACCACCTAAGTTATAAGCTTTAGAAATAGGTTCTTTGAAAAATTTCCATGAAGAAACTGTATCTTTTAAGAGTTTAAGAAATGTGTACTGACACCAGAGTACTAGATTTGAGACTGAGACATAAAATGGCTATTTAAAAATTCATTGTTTTTAAAAAAAAAATACCTGATATACAAAATTCAAAGAGTTCAATATATTTACAATACAGCTCTATTTGCTAAAATTAATAATTAACTTTCTATTTTTTAAGAGACCGATGTCATAACTTATTATACAATGTGACAAAGTTCTATTTCTCAAATTAATTCTACTGTTAAAATATTTAATTATTTTAATTTAAAACATATTCTGAGACTACTTTTAAAAGAAATTGAAGCTGATGCCTCCTTTAGAGCAGTCTGCTGTCTACCATCTTGAGAGTGTACAATACTTTCTACGCTTTTGTCTTTAATAAATGTCTTTGCTTCACATGTGGGGGAAAAAAGTAATTGAGATTTTTTTGTTTTTGAGACAGAATCTCACTAGGTCACCCGGACGAGAGTGCCGTGGCGTCAGCCTAGCTCACAGCAACCTCAAACTCCTGGGCTTAAGCAATCCTTCTACCACAGCCTCCCAAGTAGCTGGGACTACAGGCATGCGTCACCATGCCCGGCTAATTTTTTCTATATATTTTTAGTTGGCCAATTAATTTCTTTCTATTTTTATTAGAGATGGGGTCTCACTCTTGCTCAGGCTGGTTTCGAACTCCTGACCTTGAGCGATCCTCCCGCCTCATCCTCCCAGAGTGCTAGGATTATAGGCGTGAGCCACCACGCCCGGCCGTAATTGAGATATTTTAAGTGAAATAATTTGGTCAGACATATCTTATGCTAAAAGAAATATCTTCGTAAAAGGCTATCGTATTTGTATTTTCTTTAACTACAAGTATTTTGTGTCCAAAAGAAATTTTAACTTATATTACTTTCTAGTATCTTTTAACAATAAAACAATGATGATGATGATGATGATGATTCTCAATAAATTATGGCTACTATGTGCCAAGCACTTTATAGAATTGTCACTCATACTTTCTTGAAGGTCCCTGGAGATAGGTACTATTAGCAGACCTCGTTTACAGAGGAAGAAACTGAGGCTT
>CAUYRT010013426.1:0-58585 GCA_963574885.1 Lepilemur ruficaudatus
TCACAGCAACCTCAAACTCCTGGGCTCAAGCAATCCTCCTGCCTCAGCCTCCCAAGTAGCTGGGACTACAGACATGCGCCACCGTGCCCGGCTAATTTTTTCTATATATTTTTAGTTGGCCAATTAATTTCTATTTTTTTAGTAGAGACGGGGTCTCGCTCTTGCTCAGGCTGGTTTCGAGCTCCCGACCTTGAGGGATCCACCCGCCTCGGCCTCCCAGAGTGCTAGGATTACAGGTGTGAACCACCGTGCCCGGCCATGGCACTCGGCATTTAACATGTTACCAGATACCATCCAAACTGCCCTGCAAAGTAGCTAGACTAAGCTAGCTCCCGACAGCGGTGTGTGAGAGTTCTCATTTCTCCACGCCCTTGATGGTATGTTCTTGAAAGTCCTAAAGCTGCATTTTTTTTTTGCTAAAATTCTGTTAGTCTCACATTTTACTAATTTGTACTAAATGCTGCCCAACGAGGTTTGATGATTCTTTTTATTAAACTAGTGAAGCTGGCAGAGCATTCATTTTATTTACAAGTTCTCCTTCCCTTTGGCCTTTAGATGTAATTTATAAGCAGTACTGATTTGCACTTAAAGAGAGACACTGTCTTACACTGGCATCTGAGAGAAGAGAAACTAGTTCATTCAAAATTCTATGCTTGGGCTGAAAGGCTAAGGGCTTATGCAAGAAAAGGTTTTTACAAGAAGGGCAAGTGTTTGCATTTCTGTTAATATGTCATCAGTCTGCATTTCCACGTGTTTTGTGGTGACAAACTCTTCTTCCCTGGTTTCTGAAGTTTGCAGTGTCAGTGTTTGCTCCTGAGCCCATGACATTTCCACAGAGGAATGATTCAAACAACTTCATTAAATGGGTACTTACTGCATGCCTGGGACTTTACATTTGTATTCAATCTTTACAATTCTCCTTCCCATTCTTATGTTATTGTCATTTTACAGAATTGCAAACTGAGGTTCAGAAGTTAACTTGCCTAAGGTGAAACTGGGGTGGAAATCCAGGCCTATTGGGCTTTAAATACCTGTGATCCACCTTAATGCCAAAAAAGTTAAACGACAATCAGACAATACTGATGTGAGACAACAGAGATGGTAGAAAGACCATATCAGCAGCAAGTATGGAAAGTGTAAGAGAATTAATAATGGAATAAGTTCATGTATTATGTACAGTGCTTTGTGGTTTATGAAAAATTTCCTGTGTAGTATAATATAGTGGTTAAGAGCACACCCTCTGGAGCCAGACGTCTTGGCTACAAATCCTGGCTCTGCTATTTACTAGCTATGTGACTTTGGGCAAGTTACTTAACCTCTCTGTGCCTAAGTTTTCTCATCCATGAAGTCGGGATAAAAATAGTACATATTTCATTGGGTTGTGATAATAATTAAATAAGAGAGTATTTGTGAAGAAATTAGAACAGTGCCTGGCACATAGTAAACAACATGAAAGTCGGTCAATATTATCATTACGATCGTATTTGGTGTTCACTGTCATTATTCCCGTTTTACAGATGAGGAAAAGGAAGCTAGGGAGGTTAAGCAACTAACCCAAGATCATGGAGTCAGTCACTAACAGACCTGGACCAGAACCTAGGTCTCTGCCGTCCTGTCCAGGGAGTTTTCTACTCCCAACACTGACTCCCAACTTTATGAAATACAAGCAGAGAGATCAGTGCAGACATTGGAATGTCTGGGCAAAAAAGGGTGAGGCCAGTCACAATTCACACTGTCTCTTCCGGAGAACAAGGGAATAATTTGTAAAGGAGAAACTGCAAAGCATGTGAAACGTTCCATGCTGCAGTGCAGTTTCTTTCATGAACTTTTACGGGCATGTGATATCTCTGTTTCCAATCTACCTCCTTTTGCCTCCACCTCGGCCCAATCCATCACCATCACCCGTCTTTGGACAGCTACAAGAGCCTCCATCTGGTATTCCCCTTTCAACCCATTCTCCCTGCTGTAGCCACCGTCATATTTCTACACACAAGCATGATATGTTGGTCTCCTGATTAAAACCCTTCAATGGCTCCCGTGGCTCTAAGGATTTGGGCTAAACCTCTTCATATGACCTACAAGATCCTGCCAGATCTGGCCCTTCCTTCCAACCCTGCCTCATGGCTCAGTCCCATTGAACTTCCTTCTGTTCCTCAAAAACCTGCTCTGGTGTTGGAATCACAGTCTGCTCTGCTCTGAACTTTTTCTAGTCTGGCCAGATCCTACCCATCCTTAAAGCGTCAGTTTAGTACTCAGCTCTTTGGGGAAGCCATTTTACATTTTCCACTCCATTATCACTTTTTCCCCGTGACACCCTGTACCTCCTACTTGACAGCATTTGTCATGCAGTATTGTGATTGCTGTGTCCTTACCTATATCCCCTACTGGACACTGGGCTCTGCGAGGGCATTCATCATTCTCTGGGTCCTGGCATTTTGCACGGGAAATGGGGGTTATCTACATATTGATGATAAATAGAGATGTTAGTTGAAACTGGGCAAGTGGAGGCTGTTGCCAAAGGGGGACTTGCAGGTGGAGTGAGAAAATAAGATTATTAAGGGCAGAAGCATTAGGAACATTCCCAGGGATGGCGAAAGAGATTGGTTAGGAGGAGAAGATGGTGGTATTATTGTGGGGGAAAGAGGTTTATGAAAGAGTAGTGAGGATGAGGGAGAAGAGGGGATTACTGACGGAGTCAGGTTCCAGACCAGGCAGGTGTGGATTAGGGTGACCAACTAGTCCTGGTTTTCTCCAGGACTGTCTCAGTTTTAAAACTAAAATTGCTGCATCCCAGGAAAACTCTTAGTCCAGGAAAACCCGGGATGGTCACCCTGGGATGCAATCTAGATTTCTAGAGGAGCCAGTGGTCTTGGACAGAAGGGCCACCTCTTCCTGGAGCTATGAGGGCAGGCGGAGGGGCGAAGGGCAGGACTAGATAAGCAAGCGTGCGGGCTTTGGCGCCAGGGCAAAGCTCTGCCTCTTAGCTGTGTGATCTCGAAATTACTTAACCTCTCAGATTCAGTTTCCTGTAACTTGGGGATCATCAGGAATGAGCTATGTGCAAGTGCCTATCCCAACCGTCGGCCCACAGCAAGAGTTTAAATCTTTTTCATTCCCTTGCTTTCCTAACTTTTGCTGCTGTTCGTCTTCCTCTTTTCCACCATCCTCTAGGTCTACCCTTGACTCTTCCAATTGCTTCGTTCTGTCTACTCCCACCAGCGCCTCACGCTGACTACACCCTACCGCTAGAGGGCGGAGTAGAACAAACCAAGGGGGTGCCCCTCTAGCTCTCCCACGCGAGCTCTCAATGGCTCCTGCTCGCCGAGCCCCGCGGAGGGGCGGGGAAATCCCGTCATGCCGTCACGTGACCGGGACCCCCGGCGCCGGCGCAGGCGCGGTGGCCGCGTCGCCGTCGCCGGGCTCCGTCGCCCGCGCCGCTTCGCCTTCCCGACACCTGAGGCGGCCGCCGGGCGGTCTTGCGGCTTTTCCGTCCTGCCGCTGCGGACCGCGGGCCAGGGTCATGTCCCGAAAGCAGACGGCCAAGAGCCGGCCGGGCAGCGGCAGCCGGAAAGCCGAGGTCGAGCGCAAGCGGGACGAGCGGGCGGCGCGTCGGGCCCTGGCCAAGGAGCGGCGGAACCGGCCGGAGTCCGGCGGCGGCGGCGGCTGCGAGGAGGAGTTCGTCAGCTTCGCCAACCAGCTGCAGGCCCTGGGGCTGAAGCTGCGGGAGGTGCCGGGGGACGGGTGAGGCGGGCCGGGAGCGCGGGAGGCGGCGCCGGGGGACCCGCCGGGCTTGGCCTGGCGACCGTCACCCGCTCCGGTCCATCCATTCATCGGGGCGGCCGGAGCGCCTCCTGCCAGCTGGCGGCTGCTCCGGGCGCAGGGCCTCCCGCGGCGAGCGAGGCGGACGAGGCCCCTCACGCCGAGACTCTCGCGGGGACCCCAGAGGGCCCTCGTCGTGGCGGACGCCGCCAGCGAAATAGAAAGTGGGTCCTGAGAGAGAATGTGGGAACCAGGCCGCCGGATCGGCGGCCAGGAAGGGCTCTGTGAAAGGCGACATGTAAGCTGAGACCTGACGGAGTGAGCTGAAGCCAGTCGTTCGGAGAGTCATAATGACAGCCACAGGGAGGCGTAAGCCCCGCTTGGAAGAGCGCTTTGCCACCTTCGAGTCCTTGCTGTTGGGTGTCGCTGCCTCTCACTCTTGGGAAATTAGGTCCTTTTACTGAGCTGAAGGCACCTTCTCTAATTCTTGTTTGTACGGGCCTCAGTTTCTCCTCTGTAAGCGAACGTGCTTACCCGAGCTTGCATGGGGCTTAGACCGGAATCCAGGTCCAGCCTTTTGAGAGAACACGAGATAAATAAGTGGGGGCTGGAGTGAGAGAATGGGAGAAGGAAAAGCAGTTTCAGGAAAGGGGATGTGAATCCAGGAGTATGGCTGGGAAAAGGGTAGGGGAGGGGGGATGAGAACAGTGAGTATCCCCATTGCAGGGGCAGGTAAGAAGAGGGGGTCCGGTTGCCAGCTGTGTCACCCTGGAAGAGACAGTGTTAATAACAGCCTGGCTCTTGTTTTTGCCTCCCTGTATTTGAGTGCTCAGGTTGGGCAGAGGGAAGAATAAGATGAAGCTAAACACCATGCCGAATCACCTTAGATACTAACTGTGGAAGAAGGTGTTTTCTTGATTTCACAGTACATTGCAGCTTCTTGATCAAGCCAGTTTGTGAACTGGCACTGATTTACTCTTCCCACCTCTCCTGCATTCTCTCAGTGCTTCAGGCAAAGTGGATTTCTTTCTTTTCACAAAGAGTTCACCACACTCCTGCATTGGTATTTTTCCTTAAGATGTAATTAGAGCCTAACGTAGTGCCTGGGACATAGAAGGCACTCAGTATGTTTTTGCTGAATGACAGGTAAAAAAATATAGAGGGAGGCCAGCTAGCCCAAGCACAAAGCACTGCTGTATAAGCCAAAATACCTATTGAATACAGTGGAATTGGGGTGGGGCGTGGGGCTCTTCCTTGCAAATGATTGGATTGCTTGTCTGGTACACTGGGCATGGTTTCCCTTTGTCAGTCAGTGTGCCCAGGAAACTGAAATACTTAAAAGATAGTTGCTTATGAGCAGGAATCAGAACACAGGGAGTTATCAAATCTTGAAGGGGCTTTCATAAGGTTATGGGAATCTTGGGGGATACTGCCCCTACTCCCTGCCTGCCAAGAGTGTACTTCTCTAGTTAATTCAGCACACGTTTGAGTCAGGTGCTGCTGGGAGTATATTGATGATTCAGATACTTAAGGAGTTCATAGCCTTGTAAGGGAGAAACATGACAGCGGGTCTCAAAGTGGCACTATTGAGAAGCAAGTGGCTGCGACTCCCTGAAGTGGTCTGGAAGGCCATCTCATTCTTTCAGCAAATGCTCATCAAATGCACTGTGCTGGATGCCTCTCAGAGGAGGTCATACTCTGACTGGGTCATGAAGGACTGATACGAGTATGCCACGAGAACATTCCACTCTGAGGAGTAGTATACACAAAGGCACAGGAACACATTATTTTTGGGAGGTCTACAAGTTGTTGAGGATGAAAGGAGAATAGGGTACAAGGGTAGAAGTAAGGGGCAGTGAGGCTGCAGAGATTGACTCCACTGGAATGGTCATTTCTCTCTCCTGAGGTCCCTATTTGGACAGTGTTAGATAAAATGATATTTCTTATGTGCGCTTCATGAAGCTAACGCCCTTATGTTTGAAATTTTTCTCTGGGTACCATGAGATGGACTGGGGTTCAGCCCTCTTTAGTACTGTGGTCCTTTTGAATGTGGTGATGACAGGCTTTATCATGGATGGTGTTTCCTGTGTTTGTGATGGATTGGTATCAACAGATTTGTGTGTGTGTGTGTGTGAGACAGGGTTTTGCTCTGCTGCCAGGCTAGAGTGCAGTGGAATCATCATAGCTCACTGCAACCTCAAACTCCTAGGCTCAAGCGATCCTCCTGCCTCAGCTTCCTGTAAAGCTGGGACTACATGTGTGTGCCCCCATGCCCGGCTAATCTTCCCTTCTTCTCCATTCTTTCCTTGACCCCTTTCCTTTCCTTTCCTGTCATTCTTTCATCTATGTGTCTCCCTATGTTTCTCAGGCTGGTCTTGAATACCTAGCCTCAAGTGATCCTACCTCAACTTCCCAAAGTGCTAGGATTAAAGGCATGAGCCACCATGCCTGGCCAGATTCTTTTATTCATATTTATTAAGGACTCTAAGGGTGAAATATAATGAAGTTATGGTGCTATTTTATAAAATAGTTGACAGTCTCCACTCTTTTCATTCTGGTCTGATTACAATAACGAACAGCCTGATACAGTATCTAGCTATAGACATGTTCATTGTAGGCAATATGGTACTTGCAGCATTCTGGAACCTGTGGAGGCTTGGGTATCTTGTAGTGTAGCACGTAAATTAAGTCAGCTGAGCATAGATTTGTCAGGGAGCTACTTAGAGGGTTTTGTAATGCATTCGTGGACCACCTTCATATTTGGTGTATTGTCTGGAGTGTGGACCCACATAAATTGGATTCATTTTCAAAATGAGAAAGAAATAGTTTACCCTTGATGTTATCCTTAAAGACATGATTGGCTACAGTATGACGAGAATCTGTAAGTGGATGAGGCAGGACAATATTAGCATCTCTCTGAACTATGTCTAGTTGTATCTTACTAAATGTAGCCCTAAATTACATTACCCATTAGTAGTGTTCTAAAATTAAAACACTGAAGAATCACTAATTTTAGCTATTATCTCTGTCACAAACAAGTAGTTTAATTTTTTAATTAATTATTTTTAGAGGCAAGGTTTTGTCTGTCACCTAGGTTGGAGTGCAGTGGTGTGATCATAGCTCAATGTAACCTCAAACTCTGGGGCTCAAGTAATCTTCACGCCTCAGCCTCCCGAGTTGCTAGGACTTCAGGTGTGCGCCACTATGCCTGGCTAGTAATTTTTATTTTAGTAGAGATGAGTTCTTGCTGTGTTGCCCAGTTTGGTCATGATCTCCTGGCTTCAAGTGATCCTCTCGCCTCCACCTCCAAACTCTGGAGTTACAGGGGTGAGCCACGGTGCCTGGCCTAAATGGGCTTTTAAAAAAACACTACCTTCTTTTGTGTTAAATTATGTTTTCAAGTGTGTTATTTTAATTCCTTGTCATTTCTTTCACTACATAATATTTTTAGTTATTTCTTAGTAGTTGCCCTAGGGATTACTATTTCTATTTTTTTTAATTTTTATTTTGTTTTTAATACCGTAGGATCTTAGTGGTGGAAAGACATTCACAAGTCGTCTTGTCTGATTATCCATTAGTGCCTGCATCATTGGTGCAGCAGTTCTGTCTTTTGTGCCTACTCAGCAGTTTTCAACCCTGGTGCCACACTAGAATCATCTGGGGAAGAACTTCTGATAAAATGCGGGGTCTAGTCTTCCCCTAGATCAGCGACACCAGGATCTTAGGCAGGGGCCTTGGTAATTGATTTTTTTTTTAAAGTTCCATAGATGATTGTTACATGTAGCCATAATTGAGAACTGATTTAGAGTCTAGATTCTAGACTAGTGTTTCTCAAACTTTAGCATGCAACATAATTACTTGGGCTGCTAGTTAAAACACCTGGAACAACTAGATTGCTGGGACCCAGCCCCAGAATGTCTGATTTAGTAAGCTTAGGGCAGAACCCCAGAATTTTCATTTCTTTTTTTTTTTGAGACAGAGTCTCACTCTTTTGCCTGGGCTAGAGTGCTGTGCCATCAGCCTAGCTCACAGCAACCTCAAACTCCTGGGCTAAGCAATCCTTCTGCCTCAACCTCTAGAGTAGCTGGGACTACAGGCATGCGCCACCATGCCTGGCTAATTTTTTCTATATATTTTCAGTTGTCCAGTTAATTTCTTTCTATTTTTAGTAGAGATGGGGTCTCGCTTTTGCTCAGGCTGGTTTCGAACTCCTGACCTTGAAGCGATCCTCCTGCCTCGGCCTCCCAGAGTGCTAGGATTACAGGAGTGAGCCACCATGCCCGGCCCAGAATTTTCATTTCTAATAAGCTCCCAGGTGATGCTGATGTTCCTAGTCAGGGAATACACTTCCAGAATAGTGATCTTGACCGGTGCTGTCCCTGGAAATAGAATGTGAGCCATATATGTAATTAAAAATTTTGCCAGTAGCCACATTAAAAAGTAAAAAGAAATAGGTAAAACTAATTTTAGTATATTTTTTATGCCTCTATATCTAAAATATTTCAACATATTATTCAATATAAGCCTTATTAATCTTTTACATTTTTTATACTAACTTTTCAGAATCTGGTGTTTTATACTTAACAGCAGCCCTCACCTTGGATTAACCACGTTTCAGCTGCTTAATAGTCACATGTGGCTACTAGCTACTGTGTTGGATAGCACAGATCTAGACAATTGCTGAGGATTGCTGGTGATAGAAATTTGCAAAATCCTGAGTCTATAAGTCTATCCCTGTGGGGCTAAGATAAAATTTCCTTTTATTTGCCAAAATCTATGTTTCTGTAGTTTCCATGTTTTAGTTTTATTGTACAAGTATAATTTTCATTTCACATGCTAGTTGGGGGCAGCTATCATGTTCTCCTGAGGGACATGTTTAAAAGAATCTGTTTAGGTTCTTTAGGCTAAACATCACTAGTTTTTCATGTTCTTCATATTATGTAATTTAAAGCTGCATCATCTCATCTGAATATGTCTCTTTTAAAATGCAGTAATCAGAATGGTACCCAGTACCCTAACTCTGGTCTGACCTCAAAAAATAGAATAAAACCTTCCCCTCTTTTTTCTGCACATTTACTTTTATGGCAGCCTGAGAATCCATTAGTTTTTTTGGTACCTGTATTGCCCTGTTGTCTAATACTAAATTATTGAGCACCCAGAACATTTACATGCTGCTTATATAATTGGTTGTTTTTGTGAACTCAAATGCAAGATCTTACATATATGCCTATATTACAATGGTTCTCAAGCAGGGATGATTCTGCCTCTCAGGGGACATTTGGCAATATCTGGAGACATTTTTGGTTGTCATAATTGGTGGGGAGGGAGGTGGTGGTATGCTACTGGCATCTAGTGGGCAGGGGCTAAGGATGCTCCTAAGCATCCTGCAGTACACAGGACACAACAAAGAATGATCCTAAAATGTCAATAGTGTGGAGGTTCAGAAGCCCTGCTATACTGTAATGGGTGAGGGTGTGGACTCAGGAAACATCCTGGATCTCCTAGAGGTCCTTTGGGCAATGGTGCTTTGTTCTCCTGCGTATCTTGAGTGCTCTTGCTGGGCTTCCTAAGGGAACTTCCCCAGGTCACTGTAGTGTTTGTCCATGTTTCTTGTGTCACTATCTTATAACCCTGTCAGAAAAGGAAGTGATTTCAGTCTGTCTTGAGTTGTTTTTAGTGAGCTCAAAGAAAGTTTGGTAAATATAGAAAAGTATTAATATATAGAACTAAATTTAACAGTTACTCCTACTTCTACTACCTAGAGGTAACTATGCCTAACACTTTGATGTTGACGTTTGAGTGAGAGTGCAGCTTAGAGCCGGGTTGCCTGGGCTCGAATCCTGGGCCCACTACCTGCTAGCTTTATGACCTTGGGCAGGTAATAGTACCTGTTTCGAGAGTTGTGAGGACTAAACACATTTAATACATCTAAAGTGTTCAGAACATTCCCTGGCACATTGTAAGAGCTATTTAAGTGATTGTTTCAGTGTTTTTTGTTTGCATGTGTGTATGTGTTTCTATGTCTGTGTGTGTATATGGTGTATACATGAGCGTGGTTGAGTTTATGCAGTGTATACAGTTTTATACCTACTCTTTTAGCTTTATAAGGAGAACATTTGCCCATGTTATTACAAGTTCTCAAGCAAGCATGTTAATCTGTAGAATAGCATGAATTTTGGTCCATTAAATGTAAAATAACATAATTTTGTGGTAGATCATACTGTCTTTTAAACTAGATTCAGGGATAGATTAGTGGTGGCAGATGCTAAAGGTTTAAGAGAAGTTTGAGAGAAAAGCTTAAAATTGAAAATGTTTTATCCATTAGCTTTTTCTCCAAGGTTGGAAAAAAGACTTTCATTGTTAGATTTTAGCAAAAGACACCTCAGTCTAGCCTATAGAACTCTATATCCCATTCCCTTCTAGAATCTTGTCTTGGGGTTGATGCAAAACTTCTTGATTTCTTATATATAGAAGCTTTCTTGTTTAAATTCTCCTTTCCCCCACCAAAAAAAAAAAAAAAAGTATAAGTTTTTGTACATTAGAAGAGATTCCTGCCTCTCTATAGCTTTCTATTGAAAACTTTTTTGAGTTGAAAAACAAAAACCCTTTTTCTCTTACCCACTTAGATCTGAAATCTTTCTGAAAGTAATGAGTTTTTATTTTGGAATTAGAGTATCATAGTTTTTCATTTGGAAGAGTAAACAGTTTGGTGTGAAACTGTGCAACTGTTTGGCTTCAGAATGGTTTATTTCCTTAGTTTTAAAGATACCAGATTGTGTTTATCTTGGTTCAGTCTCTGTGTATCTGCGCTTCTGTGTTTGTGATACAGTTGGAATTTTACAAGCTTTTGAGGGGTTTGAAAGTGAAGATAACTCTTGTAGTTTATTACCAGCATTTTAATTTTAGAAAAACAAAACACGGTGTTTAAAGTTTTTATTTGGCAGGAAAAACAATGGCACTGTTGTTCCCTGGGTGACAGGTGAGGAGGCAAGGGGGAAGTGTCTTTCCAGAGTACAACAGTTTGTTGTCCAAGTGCTTTCCTTCTCATAGCTTTCCCCGCTGTATTCTTAGGATTCAAACACGATGTTGAATTTAGTTGTTTGTATTGGGAGGTTGACAAATTGCTGTCTTTTGAGTACTCTTTGTTAAGTGAATGATTAACTTAGCTGGGTAGCTGTAGTGAAACTTGTTTCAGGAAAGAGGCGGTAGATATAACATCATTTTAGAAGGGGATTTGGGAATCATAGGTGTTAGTGTGGAATGGCCTATAAGGGCTGGACCTTGTACTCAGGTGGTACAGGGTGGTACAACACCAACTCTAATTGTTGAAGCAGCTATGGCCCAGGGAAATTGAAAGACTGTCCTGAATCAGCCAGCTTGTAAGTGGGGAATAGAATCCTTGCTTGTTGGCCTCTCAAGAAGGTAATGTGGTTTAATAGTGCTCTCCTCCCAGGATCTGGGAAGAATCTTGGACTGTTAGGAGTTTACCTCTTCGGTGCACAAAAGATTTCCATGAATTGCCTGGCATGAAGCATCATTGTTTTAGATGAACTAAGTTCATTTTTGAAAGGTCTTGACCAACATTTTTGTTTTGATAGCAATTGCTTGTTCAGAGCTCTTGGTGATCAATTGGAGGGACACTCACGAAATCATCTCAAGCACCGACAGGAGACAGTGGACTACATGATAAAGCAGCGGGAAGATTTTGAACCCTTTGTAGAAGATGACATTCCTTTTGAGAAGCATGGTAGGTTCACCGTGGGACACTGGATCCTTCAAGAGTAATACATTGGGTAATTAAGTCCATCAGCATCCTCCACCCTCCCCACCAGGGATTTGGTTATATAAATTATGACTTCGATTTATTCCACAAATATTTATTTTCCTACTGTGTCATCAGTGGCATGTTAGGCAACCGGGAATCAGTTGGGTTAGCTGTATGTGCCCTTAATAAAAATGACGATGTAAATTGACCTGGAAAGCTGTTCATGACCTGTCAGGTGAGAAAAGCAGCTATAAAGTAGTGTGTATAGGTATATAGATTAATCCCGTTTTTTAAAAGGTACACACAGAGACACTAGACAGTCTGGAAAGATACTAACTTTTTAATTCCTAGCTTCACTTATTTTTCAGAAATCACTCACTCTTTAAACTTATTCTATAAAAGGGAGATAATAATAGCATCTATCTCATAGGGTTTTTTGTGAAGATTAAATTAGATTACTAAAATAAGCTCTTAACATTAGCCATCTGGGGATGGTGGGACTATGGTATTTTAAATTATCTTCTGTAGATTTTTCTGATTTTTAGATGATGTATTACTTTTATAGTGGGAGAAACTAATAAAATCATGTTACTTTTTCACAACTCCAAACACAACATGTTTTTTTTTGAGACAAGTCAATTAGGGATTTTAATTGATTCTAAATTAATAGTTACATAGTTAACTATAACTAGTACATAATCATATAGTTATATAACTATAACTAGTTACATAATCATCTATGTTGATTCTAAATTAATAGTTACATAGTTAACTATAACTAGTACATAATCATGTAGTTATGTAACTATAACTAGTTACATAATCAACTATGTTGATTCTAAATTAATAGTTATATAGATTCTAAAATAGTCCCCTTTTTTTAGAAGGGGAAAATAGGGTCTTGCTCTGTTGCTCAGCTAGCATGCAGTGGCATCATTATAGCTCACTGCAACCTCAAACTCCTGGGGTCAAGTGATGCTCCCGCCTCAGCTTCCCAAGTAGCTGGGACATGTGAGCTTTTAAACTTTAAGTTCAACAAATATTTACTGAGGATCTACTATGCTGAGTGCTGATATATTTACATTTTACAAGTAGCATTTTCATCATAGGGCTCACAGTCTTTTTTGTCTCTTATCAGGAAAGAGAGAACCATTCTTGTGTTTTAGAGAGCTAAGTCTGGAGGCCATGTTGAGAGTGACTGAGAATGGGGACGAGTTAGAGGGCTCCCCACATTGGCCAGATGAGAGTACAGGAGGGTCTCCATCAAGGCAACTACTGAGGATAATGGGTAGGGCCCAAAGCAAGCCATGGTTTGGCAGTATGATTGACAACTCATTGGAGGTGAGGAGGGTAGAGAGAGGAGACAAGGGTGATTCTGCAGTTTTTGCTTGGGTAACGCCTTGGCAGCTGTACTGTTAGCAAGACATAGGGCAGCAGGAGGAGGGTGTTTGGGAGGGAAGCTGTTGGTGACCCCAAAGCCTTTCCCATTCCTCACTAGGAAAGAATCCATTATTAGGCACCACACACATAGCAGCAAAACTTGCAATGTGTGGTTTATGCCGATCACTGAGTTCTGATAGTGCCTCTTCCTGGGATCACCTTTTGTCTAGTTTTTGATGTCAAATTCCACTTTGAACATCATCAGTGAAGGTGGTGTGGTAGATTTGGGGGTGTGGCAGGACAGGGAACCCGAGCCTTCAATTGCCAGTGTGATGATCACTTTAGATGGACTGTGGAAAGGTGTCTTCTTGAAATGTCATTATGCATGCCTGATGATTGGTGCTGTGTAAGAATTTGAGCATCAAAGAAGTGAGAAGTGGCTTCGACTGCCAGAGCAGAAATGAAATGAAACCTGGAAGTCTGCACAGTCTCCTTGTGTGTTGCTTGAAGGGTTGTTACTACATTTATCACTCTTAAATGGTAATCATTTAAGATTTAAATTTAAGTTACAGTTACCTTTCTTAATGTCTGTCTATCTTGTTACATTATATGATCTTGAGGGCAGGGACTGTGTCTTTGTTTCCTAATGTGGCAATGTTTGGTATCTGGTAGCCATTCATAAACTATTTGTTGAATGAATAAATGAGTGATTCATTAAACTATTGAGGACCTACTCCCCTTTTTGCATCTGGCTATATCTTTAGGATTATTCCTTTTCTTTAGACTGTGGTTTCAGAGAACGAGCAACATCTTTTCTCCCAGCTATAAAAATACTCAGATCAAAAACCTGAGTATTCCTAACGCTTCCTCTCCCTGGCTCCTATATTCGTTCATTACCCATTCTTGTCACTTCTATGTTGATAGTGTGCCACTGCCTCATAAAATCAGGCCTCTGTGGCCATTTGCCTGTATTTCCTCAATACTATTTGGACTGGCATCTTATCTCTTGACCCCTTCAGTCTGTTTTCCACGTTGCAGCCAGAGTGGTGATTTAAATGCATTTTTCCTCTATCTAAAACCTGTCAGTGGCTCCCCATTGATCTCAGGGTAGAGTCCAAGCTTCTTAGCCTTTCATAATCTGTGATTTTCTTATTTCTCTACCCTCGTTTCTCACCATTTTTTTCCCCACATTTTCTCATCCCCCATCTCAGCATTCTCAGGTCCCACCGTACTAGAGTCCACAGTCTCTCTCTCACCTCTGCTTGGAACATCGTTCATTTCTCCCTTGTCTGACTCCTCCTTGTCCTTTGGGTATCAGCTCAGTTGTCTCAGCTGAGAAGCTTGTCTGATACATCTTACCTCCCCTTCCCCACTACCACACTGGCGCTTGTTCCGGACCTGGAGTTAGCCAAACTGCAAGGTTTCAGGGCACAGTCCTTTTAAGACCCCCGTCACTTCTGACACCATCTACAAGTTTGGGGTTTCACAAAACCACCCTTACAGAATTCACTGCAAGCTATCACACTTAACAGTTATGGTTTATTACAGCAAAAGAATACAGATCATTAGTAGCCAAAGGAAGAGACTCACAGGGCAGTTGGGAAAGGTTAGGAACACAAAGCTTCAGTTATCCTTAGGGCATATTATCCTCCCAGCATCTGTGTGTGACAGTCCATACAGAGTATTGTCAACCGGGGAAGCTCACCCCAAATTTGGTGTCCTGAGGTTTTTTTGTATTTTTTTGGGTTTTTTTCCTTTGCTTATTGACTTACTGCATGTCTAAGTGGTTGAACTCCCCACCTCCCACCTGGCCACCACAGTATCAGGTGGCTGATATCAGATGTGATTCATCACGAAAAACAGAGACTCCTGTCATCTTTGGAAATTCCAAAGGTTTCAAAGTTAACTCCTAGGAGTGTGGGATAAAGATATTTGTGCAAGGCCAAATTGTTTACTACACATGCCCTCCTGGAAGTGCTTTTTATGCGTCATTGGTGTCTACTTGTTTGCCCCAGAATGATGAGTGGCCAAGAGCCAGGGCCTTGGAGTTGGGCTGCCTGCGTGAAAGCACCACTGTGTACTGGCTCTGTGACCTTGGGCACAGTTATTAACTATTCTACACCTCAGTTTCCTCATCTGCAAAATGGCATGCATAATAATACTTCTTTTATTTATGGATTAATAGTGAAAATCTGTGACAAGTGATTTGACCAGTGTTTGTCACATAATAAGCATTCATTAATGCAAGCTATTATGATTACTGTGTTTGTTGTTATATTTCAGCATCTTTTATAGAGGTAGGCATGTAGGAAGTAATCAGTAAATATTTACTTATTTTTTATTTTTGTTTTTGAGGTTTTATGACTGCATTTGACGTTATTTGATGATCAGTGGTTAGTTCTCATCCACATTGACTGACTGTAGATTTTTGGAAGTGGTAACAGGTGTGTAGGTAACCAAAAGTGTGGCGCTTATTTGGAGAATCTTCATCCTCATTACATTTTGCGGACAACCGCACATGGACACGGGCTATGGGACATTTCCTTATTCCTCTGGCCCAGAAAACTTTATTGAGCCTGATATCGATGCGCACATCAGGAGTCCCCATCTCCTTCATGGCAAATTTCTGGATCTCTTTGAGCATCTGAGGGGAGCACTTCTTGAAGCCCACCCCGTGGATGTGCTTGTGAATGTTGAGGTGTATTCTTATGTCACCACCTTGTTGACAGCAGAAGGGCCCTTCTTGTCACCCTTCTTTGTGGGAGCCCCATTCTGCTGGGGCCAAGTTGGAAAGGAAGAGTGTGAGGGATTGTAGTAAATATTTATTGAAGGAGTAAAAATAAATGCATCCTTGCTTTATGAATAGTGTCCCGAGTAGCAGTCTGTGAATTGTTCAACCAGCTAAATTCCTAGACTGTGACAAAGCTAATGGACTTTTCACATATACACTCTTATTTTTCGTTATGTGGAACTAAATACCAAAGTATGCTTGCATTTGGATTTTTCCATTGTAAAGATTTAATTTTTCTTCCCTATTTCCATGCAGTGGCCAGTTTGGCAAAGCCCGGTACTTTTGCTGGCAATGATGCAATTGTAGCCTTTGCAAGAAATCATCAATTGAATGTGGTGATTCATCAGCTTAATGCCCCTTTGTGGCAGGTAGGTCACCTATTCAAGAATTTATCTTAAGCTCTTATTTATAAATTAGCTTTGGGGATATTCTAAGTTGTTGGGACTTGACTAGTGACATCGAACTATACAGAATAACTTGGACTGTGAACCTAACCAAAGATAGGAATCTCGTAGTAGCTTGGAATTAATCCCTGTGCTATGTACAAATGGAGTCTGGAGTATAATTTAGAAATCTTGTAAAGTGCTGGAAATATATTCAACAGATGTGGAAATACTTTAGATAATTCCATAAAATATGTAAGTGAGAAATTAAGGGATTGTGCATACAAATTCTAGTTTTGGAATATGCCCATGCCCTTCTGTGTTTTTGTGCTGCTTAGGTGGAGGGAAACAGAGCAAATTTATAATCATTGCTAAAATGTATATTCTGAACAACAAAATTTATTTCATGGCCTAGGATATCAGACTGTTTCTGTGCTCTGCTCAGCTTATACATAATGGTTCCGTGGGTTTTTGTACAAGAAATAAGATTTTACAACAGATGTTAAGTTTGTGCTGTGAAGTGGCAGAACACATTGTTAAACCATTTGATTTTTACTTTTTTTCCTGGGGTGAGGTAGATGTCCATTCAACTCTTTTAATCTTTCTGTTAATCCCAATCCCTCCTTGCCCTACTCCATTAACCTTTTTTTTTTTTTTTTTTGCAAACAGATTGGCACACCAATCTAATTTTTTTCTAATTAAAAAGTTAAAATGTGTTAATTATAGAAAAACTTGAAAATTCAAAAAGACCATAAAGGCAAATAAAATAAATAAAATCACCCAGAGTTACACTACCCAAAGATTATTGCTGTCATTGTTATACTGTGTATCCCTGTCATTCACACACACACTTAGCTATAAAAACATACATAACTTGAAAGGTACAAATCTACATATATACACACACTTACGTGTCCCTGTGTAGTAGTATTATCGTAAAGGTAACAATGTGCTTTTTTCATATGCCACCTGTATATACTCCTTTGTAAATTGCTCAGTCCTAGCCTTTGCTTATTAAAAAAAATCAAATTTATAGAGATTTAATTTACATATAGCAAAAGTCACCCTTTTCAAAGATGTACAGATCTGTGTATTTTGACAAACATAGTCATATCACCACCACTACCACAGACTAGTCCACTCTTGCAAAAGTTACCTCCTGGCCCTTTGTAGTCACTAGTACCCTACTCCTATTCCCAGCCTCTTGTAACCACTCTCTGGTTTGTCTCTTATAATTTCACTTTTCCAGAATGTCATATAAATGGAAGGGTGCATCCTTTTGTGTCTTGCACAATGTCCTTTTAACAAAATTATGCTACAACAAAATTAATTACATGCTCTGTGAGTTGGCAAGGAATTTTACTTTACAGGAATATAATGAGCAGGGGTGAAACAGGATCTCTGTGTGTTCTTTAGGGCAGTGTTGTCAGATGTACTGACACCAGGTAGAGCTATCAAGTTTTTAGTAGGGCTCTATCTTTCTGAGGGTGATCTTCAAGCCAAGAATACGGTTATCCCTTTATTTAAATTTTTTAGTGATTAAACTTATACTGTGTACCAGAAGTTATCTACATCATTTGATGATAGAGGGTACCCTAATCTTTTTTTTTTTTTTTTGAGACAGAATCTCACTCTGTTGCCCAGGCTAGAGTGCCGTGGCATCAGCCTAACTCACAGCAACCTCAAACTCCTGGGCTCAAGCGATCCTTCTGCCTCAGCCTCCCGAGTAGTTGGAACTACAGGCATGCGCCACCATGCCCGGCTAATTTTTTCTATATATACATTTAGTTGGCCAATTAATTTGTTTCTTTTTTTAGTAGAGATGGGGTCTCGCTCTTGCTCAGGCTGGTTTTGAACTCCTGACCTTGAGCGATCCTCCCGCCTTGGCCTCCCAGAGTGCTAGGATTACAGGCGTGAGCCACCGTGCCTGGCCAATGACCCTAATCTTAAAGGAAAATACTCAGTGCCAACTCAGTAACCAGAGCTTGCCTTTTCCTCCATTGATGACTTTTTAAAAGTTTCTTAATTACCTAGGTAGTTGTGGAAGATAATTCTGCATAGTTAGAATTTTTTTCCTATTATTACTGTAGAGTTCTCTTTCATAAATTGCTAAACATTAAAAATATATACCTTTAAAATATATTTTATTTCCATTGGATCTCCCCCATGTCTCTCTACCCCAGTGAAGCTTCTTATAAAATTTAAGAACTGAAACTGCATTGGTTGCCACTGTCATGTATAAGAGCTCTTGCATGACAGGCTTATACCAACAACATAGAGATACTGAAACCTAATTTTTTTCTGGTTACAAATAGTATGTGTGCCCCTGTGAACATTATAGATGTGTGTAACTTTTTAAATTAAAATCCTCTGTAATCTGCCCATGAAAATCACAGTTAACAGTGACTATTCTTCTAGTTTTTTTTCCTATTCATAATGTATATATCATATTATTACTGTGTATGTAAGTGTTTTAGGGATTATGTCATTCAAAGATTCTAATAAACTGTTTCCTTACCTGGTAATCCTCCTGAGAGACAAATCATGCTATCTCTGTTTTGTGTGTGTCCAAACCGGACTCTCCGCACTTGAAGGCCAAGGTGTTCTACTGGAGGAACTTCCCCATTTCTGACATCTGGACCTGTGTGGTTCCTGTTTGTTCCATGGTTTTTGCTGTGTTTTTAAGTCACGGATGCTGTTTAAATTAATGGTAGTTAGTATGTTACTGCCTGTGACTTTCAGTAAAAACAAGGAGGTGCTGATGTTTCGGAGTTTTAACAAAGGAGCAGTTACTGGGCTTTCTAAGGGACAGAGTCGGAATTAGAGTTTCTGTTGCGGTGGTGGTTTTTTGAGGGTGAGTTCGGACCTTATGGCGTAACTCTAGGGAGCCCCCTTGTCCTGTGCTCCAGGTGTGCTGTTCACGTAGAATACCTTGTGAGTGGTGCCTCCACGATTGTGCAATGTGGCAATACTGCTTTGTTCTATATAATTTTGTTTTGAAGTTGATATGAGAGATTTGGGTTGTTGATAACGTTTCTCGCATATGTGGTTGATGGAAATGCTGTTTCTGTTTCAAGATGGGTGGATTTACCGTGAGGATATTATAGTGTAAGTGTCAGGCACCTCATTTGTCTGGCTCCCTTTCGAGATCTTGGGAGAGGTTCTAGCAATTTTATATTTGTAATTTTCTATTCTTTTTCTCAAAGAGGGTCCCCAAATTGTTTGGGCTTCAAGCTCAGCAAATCTGGGTCTCCTCTGGACCTGTGCATTTGAGGGGCTAAGAAGTATTAAAGCTCCTGAAACTAAGCTTATTGAACTTCATTGTAAGTCTGCTCCTGGGTTTAGAATTTGTTTTCATATGGGTTTACGTAGTATAGTTACATATTAAATAAGCACACCAAAACATACAGGAGTAGGAAGGAAATAATTCAGAAATGCTTATGACACATCCTAGTCATATTCCCAGTTAGTGTCTGTATAGAGCCTGTCGACTGGGCTTCCTGGACAATGCAGGTAGGCATTTCTCTCCAGAAGTTGACTTTGTCCACATCCTCACTGGCATCTCCCTTCTTTTTGTCTACAGATTCGGGGTACGGATAAAAGCAACGTGAGAGAGTTACACATCGCGTATAGGTACGGAGAGCACTATGACAGTGTTCGGAGGATCAATGACAACTCAGAAGCACCTGCACATCTCCAGACGGATGTGAGTGAGACCTCATTTTTTTTTGTTATTAGCCCTGCAGGAAGCAGTTTGAGAGCTGTTTGCTTTGAAGCTAAAAAACAGTGATTGTGATTTTTTTTTTTTTAAATGGAAAGTTGACTTTAAGAATCTGTGGGCTTGATTTCTAAAATATCTTTTATTTTTTAGTTCAGGTAAGAGTGACAGATAAAATTGCCTGTCATTGTTTTTCTTTTCCTAATAGCTGATAGCCATGATTATATGCATATAAAACATATAAAATTTTAAAATTACTTTGATCTTTTAAGATTAATCCATGCTTCTCTGAAATCTGAAAATTGTAGAAAAAGTAAAGAAGAGAATAAGAAGTACATGGAATTGGCTACCTGGATGCAAATTTTGCTGCTGTTTTGGTAGATTTCCTTTCAGTCATTTAATACATTAAAAAATGGTTGAGATTGTATTATTTATATAGCAAATTTTGCTGCTGTTTTGGTAGATTTCCTTTCAGTCATTTAATACATTAAAAAACGGTTGAGATTGTATTATTACAATAATGGTTGAGATTGTATTATTTATATAGCTTTGTTTCCTGCTTTTTTCAGTTAAATTTATTGCATAAGCCTTTTCTCACGTTTTTGCGCACTTTCTGAAGCCATCATTTTTAAAACAATGTTATTTCTTGAGTAGGTCATATTTGTCCATGGATCAGAATTCAAAATATATAACAAGATATATAGCGAAAGTCACTCTGCTACCCTTGTGCTTTAGCCACAGTGTTCTTGCTGGATGCAACCAGTGCTATAGGTATATCGTGAAATCTAGAGATAATTTTACATAACAAATATGTGTGTATGTGCATGTATTCTACTTTTGCCATTTTTACACTCTCCCCACCCCCAGTTGTAACATCCTACACATCCTATGGATACATCCTACTCTGTGCTTTCATAAATTTCATAAATTTAACATGTTTTGGAGTTTAATTCATAGAGTACTTACATAAGGAACTTCCTGTATCTTTTTTAAAGAGTGTATAGTATTCTGTTGTATGGATGCATTATAACATCGTTGGCCAGTCTCTTATTGATAGATTAGAGATGGCTTTCAAACTTTTGCTGTTCCAAACAATCAAACAATGTGCAGTGTCTTATGTATACCTCATGTCACACATGTGTGAGTGTATCTGCGGGATAGTTCCTAGAAGATCCTTGTTGAATTACAGGATTTTGGTAGGTATTGCCAAATTACTTTCTATCAGGGTTTTACCAGTTTACACTCCCACTTGTAATGTGTGGCTCTTTGCTATACCTTTGCCAACACAGTGTCTTAATCATATTTTTAAAATGTTTTTCATTGTTAGGAAAAAATTGTTTTCTTAATCTAGTTTTAATTTGGATTTCTCTTATTAGTCAGTTTGTGTCTTCCTGTGTTTAAGACCTCTTTGTATTTCCCTTTTTGTGAACTGTGTTCATCTTCATTTTTTCCCTGTTATGTTATCTTAATGATTTTTAGAAGCTTTTTATACATTAGGGAAATTAGGCTCTGTGTGTGATATGAGTTTTAAATGTTTTTTTACACTCTGTCATTTGCCTTTTCTTTCTCCAGTGGTCTTTGCTATGAAAGAATTTTAGATTTTATGTGGTTAAATTTGTTAATATTTTCTTACATGCCTTTGGGTTTTAGGTCATAACTAGGAAAGTCTTTTCCATTCTGAGACTAAAAAGAATTCTTCCATAGTTTATTTTAGTACTTTCATAGTTGCATAAAAAACTAAATCTTGGCTCCATTTGGACTTTATATTCACATAAGAGTGTGAGGATATGGATCCAACTTTTTATTTTCCTTGTGGCTACCTAGTTGTACCCAGATCATTTATTCACTATACAGCTTCTCTCCCCTAATTTAAAATGCCACTTTCTTTTACCATATACTAAATTCCTGTATGTATTTGAGTCTGTTTCTTGACATTGGCTCTGTTCCACTGATCTCTCCGTTCACATTTTGATGCCTCATTGTTTTAATTAGTAAGAGTATGTTTTAAAATCTGGTAGAATTTTTCACTCAATTTTCATTTTTAGAATTTCCCATATATTCTTGCTTTTATAAGAGAAATATGGATGTTAGAATCAGTATGTCCAGTTAAAAAGAAGTCCTGTTCAGTTTTTACAAATTGGGATCTCATTAAGTTAATAATATAAGGAAAAATTGACATCTTTTTGATGTTGAGTCTTCTTAGTCAAGAACCTGGTAAGCTTTTCTATTTGTTTAATTGACATTTTTTTTTAATCTAGAGGAGCATTTTCTTCATATATATCTTCCTCATTTTTTCTTGAGTTTGTTCTTATATATTTTGTGTTTTTTGTTCCTATTGTAAGGAAAGGATCTTTTTTCTTTATCTTTTCAGCTGATTATCATTTGTGTATGAGAGCTGTTAACAAAATGTTAATTACATACCCAGATATCCTATAGCACTCTTTTTTATTTTTAAAATCAAGACAAAATACATGTAACATAAAATGAACTACTTTAAAGTTTACAATTCAGTGGCACTTGGTACACCCACAGTGTTGTGCAATCACTTTTCTGTCTAGTTCCAAATGTTTTCCTCATCTCCAAAGAAAAACCCTGTGCCCATTAAGCAGTCACTCCTTTTTCCCTGTCTCCCCCAGTAACTACCAATCTGCCTTCTAGCTCTATGAATTTACCTATTCTGGATATTTTATGTTAATGAAATCATACCGTGTATGACCTTTTCTGTCTTCTTTCACCTACCGTATTGCTTTCAAGAGTCATCCATGTTATGGCATGTATCAGTACTTCCTTTTTTATGGCTGAATACTATTCCGTTATGTGGATATATCACGTTTGTTTATCCATTCATCTGTTGATGGGTATTTGGGTTATTCTTACCTTTTGGCTATTGAGAATAGTGCTGCTATGAGTGTTTGTGTACAGAATTGTTTGAGTACCTGTTTCCAGTCTTTTGGGATATACCTAGGAGTAGAATTGCTGAGTCATATGGTAATTCAAAATTTACCTTTTTGAGAAACTGCCCAATTGTTATCCACAGTGGCTACACTGTTTTACATTGCTACTAACAATCCATGAAAGCTCCACTTTCTCCACATCTCTCCAACACTTGTTATTTACTTATTTTTATGGTCATCCTAGTTAGTGTCTTGTGGTTTTGATGTGCATTTTCTTAATGACTAATGACATTGAACATCTTTTCATTTGCTTTTTGGCCATTTGTATATCTTTGGGGAAATGTCTGTTCAGGTCTTTTGCCTATTTCTAAATTGGGTTTCATCTTTTTGTTTTTGAATTGTAAGAATTCTTTACATATTGTGGATATTATATTCTTATCAAATATATAATTTGCTGGAATTCTTTTTGTTTTTTTGTCATTTCTCATGGTTTTTTTCAGGTAGAGAATTATACCATTTACTAATAGTGATTACTTGATTACTTTTTTCTTGTTAATTTTATACTTCTAATTTTTTTATTTTGGCTAATTGCATTGGCTGTTACCAATGTTAAGTAATAATGGTGGTACAGAAAATTCTTACTATGTTCCTTAGTTTAATGGGAATGAAGACATCATTCTGTGGATTTACAGTGGTTATTTAACCATACCCCTACTATACAGCCTTTAGGTTGTTTCCAGTTATTCATCACTATAGGTAATACTGTTATAAGCACTTTTACATAAGTCTTTTCTATATTTGACATTATTTCCTTTGGCTGAATTTTAAAGCTGTGAAACTACTGGGCCAAAGACTCGATACTCTTGCCACAAATTGTTAGGGTACAACAGATTGCTTTGTATAAACATTTTGAGGACTATACTGCGTATTGCTGGACTTCAGTATACTTCTACATGCAAAATAGAAATGCCCGTTTACCCATCTCCCTGCATTAATGGGAAGCAGAAAGAGAAGGTGGTTGAGCAGCCATCGAGGGATGATTTTAGCTTTCCTGATTTAAGCTTATATTATAAAGGCCTCATGGACTCCAGGTGAACTGCTCCTTGTGGCTTTAGAGTTTGGGTTGACAGGCTCCCCCTGAGTGTGGTGGTATGCCCCTGAGGTTAGATGAGTTATGCTCACCTGTGGCTATCTAGCTGGGACAGGAGCTTCCTACCTCAAAGCTCACTGATAATCAAATAAGGCCCAGGGATCAGATGAAAGTTGTATGTATATTTCTACAAGATAATCATTGTTCTGCAAAACCTAATCAGGTGCAAGTATAGAGGATCATCTTCTGTTGTTAAGCTCACAGCTGTGGAGGTCAGCTGAAACAAATGTGTGCTGTCAGAATCAGCAGTTGTCAAACTTTTGGTATCTAGAAACCACAGAAGCTCTAATGCCATTCTTACTGAGCAGTTCATCTGGTTTTTTGGGCCTTTCTTTTTAATTCTTCTATTGTCACTTAAATGTCAGTGCATGGATAAAAGTTAGCCTAGTCATTGCTGGCCTCTTAATATTGTTTCTAGAATCTTTCCCCCTATATATTTGAATATTTTGAGATCAGAGTGTCATCTTATGTTAAAGATTCTGAACATAGTTTTCTAGAGTTCTGTGATTATTATTCTTTATGTTTCCTTTAGTTTCAGATACTTCGTCAAGATGAATCGAATAAAAGAGAAAAGATTAAGACAAAGGGAATTGATTTTGAAGATGACCTGAGAGATGAAGTAGAAGATGCTGTCCAGAAAGTTTGTAATGCAACTGGATGTTCAGTTAGTATTTCTGTCGTGCAGTGATGACTTAGAAGCAAGCACTGCTGTGCCTAGTTTACCTGCTAGTTGCGTAGCACCTCTCGAGCGTGGCAGCACCTGGTGGGCCAGAATGGGCCCATGAGATTCATAGTTTGATTAGGTTATGTGAAGTGACTTAATGAGAGCTGTTTATTCATTTCCCTTTTGTTTGCTAGACTTTACCCAAGACTGCCCTAAATCCTAAGGAAATATGTGGGCTTAATTTTTTCTGACTAGTGTTTGCAGTAGCACAAGTCCAGTTTTATGAAGGGAATTCATTTATAAAAACACTTTAAATGGTTATTTCGGGTGACTAGCCTTATTGAAAATTGACATTTTCTAGATGGAAAAGGTCCTGAAACTTTGTGTCAGTTCTCATTAATCTTTGTGTTTATCAGATTGTTGAAGTAGAGCTAGGTAGAGAAGTATACACAGAGTCTTGAAGATTTTCTTTGTTTCTTGGATAGGATTTTGATTTAATAGTCCAGAACCTGGAAGCTGAAAATTATAATATTGAATCTGCAATAATTGCCATGCTTCAGATGAACCAGGGGAAAAGAAATAGTAAGTTCACGACTGATATTTATAAGCCTTTGAAATGATTGTGTTGGTGATTTTCCTAATATTTATTTTTAATCAAGTCCCAGGTAGTAATTGTACTGTCATTATTCATTCAGCAGCTGTTTGTTGAGCGCCTTCTATATGCAGGCATTTTTTTTTTACTAGGTCCTGACCCTGTATTGGGAATAGAGTTTGGGGGTGGGGGGAATGGTAGAGATAGGTACACTGGTGCAATGGGGTGGGGGTGCCGCACATGCTACAGGCATTTGAGTGGCCCACCTAACCCAGTCTTGGTGGGGGGGGACGGAGAGTGTCAGGGAAGAATTACTCTTTT
The DNA here is from genome assembly GCA_963574885.1 of Lepilemur ruficaudatus. Taxonomy (NCBI): domain Eukaryota; kingdom Metazoa; phylum Chordata; class Mammalia; order Primates; family Lepilemuridae; genus Lepilemur; species Lepilemur ruficaudatus. The sequence continues at coordinate 25,418 of CAUYRT010013426.1, forward strand.
AGAAAAGAGACCTCCTTGGAATACCAAAATGATAACTGAAATAAGATACAGCAATACCTTATTTTTCTAATGAAAATATATAGAGTTTTATTAACTGGTGATAATTCAGAATTTTTTTTTACTTGAATTGAGTTTAATTTTGTGACTCAGAAGAAGAAAAAAAGGAGATAACATCTTATTAATTTCTCAAGTCATTTATTTTAAATGCTATCAATACTTACTGCCAGATATTACTTGCCAGATGCTGTTCCTAGCATCATAGTTCTCCATGTGATTGGGTATTTTATTATCCACTATGTGTTTTCTGTGCTTTCTTAAAAACTATAAATAACTTGGTCTTTGGGACTTTAAACAGCACCCTCCAGTGATCTGTGCTGTTCAGTGTGGTGTGTACTTGACGTGTGTGTAGTGAGGCTGGGGAGCAACATTTTATATTTTATTTAGTTTTAATTAATTTAAATGTAAATAGCCACACGTGGGTGGTGGCTACTGGTGGGCTATTGGACAGCACAGCGTTAGAACCTGTTTCCTTTCTGGGTTTGTATGCAAATAGAAGATTTCCTCTGAAAAATTCATGTTAAAAAGTAATTATTAGAATGAAGTACTCTGCTGGTGGGAAGCTGATCATAAGGCTGGTTAACAGGTTATTTTAAAATGTATCTTTCAAATTTTACCAATCATTTTTTTCCCTGTGTTTCCCACCATATTGACTTAGTATTAGGAATTTGTCTCAAGGAAATTTACTTCCCAGGTGACAGTGATCTGGCGACCCAGATAATCTTGGTTATTTAACACAGTGGGCACATTGTGTAACTCTCCTAGTTACTGTAAATGTTAATGAAATCTCTTTCTTTGGAAGATGCAGAGGAGAATCTTGAGCCCGGTGGTCGAGTGCTGAAGCAGTGTGGCCCTTTATGGGAGGAGGGTGGCAGTGGTGCCAGAATCTTTGGAAATCAGGGCTTAACTGAAGGCAGGACCGAAAACAATAAGGCACGGGACAGCCCTAGTGAAGAACACAAAGCAAATAAGAACCAGCTCCCAAAGGTATGAAGGGTGGGGTCCAGAGGGCACATGGGAGGCTGGGATAATTCTGTGGCCATGGTGGGCATTTGAATTTCATTTTAGTGTGTCTTTTTCTTTTGATTAATAAAAGTAGTTATTGTGGAAAATCTGGGAACACATAAAGGTATATCAAGATGCACATGAAGACTTCATTTGTCCTTTTGGTATATGCACTGACAGTTGGGAGGAAATACACCCTGAGGTTGTCCTGTGTGTGCAAATGTATAGCCTCCTTTCCCACCCAGCATAACTGTATGCATGAATTCTTCCCATATTCATCAGATTTTTTATAAATGCCTTCATCTTCTTGAACAACTTTGTGTATAAATCTTGGTTTTTACATTATTTTCTTGGATAGATTCCCAGAAGAGGAAGGAACAGGTTAAAGGGCATAGATAGAGGAGTCTTTTTAAGGCTTCTGGTAAATCATCAAGTGCTTCCCAGAGAGGTTGTACATCTCCCTCCCTGCCCTGCACTCCCACAAGTAGTATGTGACATCCTTCATTTTACTGAATTTGGAATTCATTTTAAAGATCTTGACCAACAAGTTCTGAGCTCAAAATACCACATAATGTAAAAAGCCACCGACAGAGGCAAAGATGCAATAAGCGTCTGAGGATTTTGTTAGAATTACATGGCACGTTAAATTACATAGAGAAAGGTGTCCTCTGGCATGTTTTGAGTGTTATCTCTTGCTGGACTAGAGTTACTGTTTCTTTAGGTCATTCTGAATTGGTTTATGAGAAGAATGGAATTGATTTTGTTCGCTAGTTCAGCAAGGGGATATAAATGTAAATGTCAATTCTGGCAGTAATGGAAAATAAAGCATTTATCTCGTCTTAGGCTGGTTTTCTCTGTTCTTGCGGAAAGGCAGTCTGTGCCCTTTGCATCTGTCAGCCGGCACCTCCTTTCTAGCAGGAGGTAGCCTGAGTCAGCAGTGCCTCGAGACTCACCCTTGTGGTCTTCTCTGTCAGGTCACAAACAAACAGAGGAGAGAGCAGCAGCGGCTGGAAAAGAAGAAACGACAGGAGGAGAGGCACCGTCACAAAGCCCTGGAGAGCAAAAGTGGCCACAGGGACAACAACAGAAGTGAAGCAGATGCGAACACACAGGTCACCTTGGTGAAGACCTTTGCTGCTCTCAACATCTGACTCTTTGGCCTCCTGGGAGTTAAAACAAAAGCAGATGGAAAATGGAGGCTGCGTCCTAGGCTTTCCAGCCAGGCCGTCCTTTTACAACACGAAACACAACCGAGAAAACCCCCACATAAGCTCACATACAGAGTTAGTTTCCTTCAAGCTGCCTATTTTTTGTTCAGTTTTGTCAGTGATGTGTTCTGTTTTATGAAAGTGCAGTGAAGCCATTCATGTTCTGTACTACAAACATAAAACACTGAGTTTTAGGGACGGATGAATAGGTCAGGAAAAACCTTCTAAGTGTAGCTTCATTTGCCCTGAAAGTCAGAGTTCAGGGATCCTGGGATCTTTCCTTTAACACTGGGGGTGAATTTTGCCGTAATTGTTCGTGAAGTAGTTTAGAGCAATTGTTAGAAATTCAGAATGACAAGCTTCCTTAGTTTCTATTTCATTTTCAAACAGATATTAACAAATAGGGTAGTTTATAAATGATCTCCAACTCAGGAACATGCTTAGATTTAATTTTCTTCTAATCTGAATTACTCAGAAAATAATTCAGGAATTGTTTTCCCAAAGTAATATGACATGAGGCTTGTGGCCTGTAGTCAGGGTAGAAATTAAAAAACTGCATTTCTGTCCTTCCTGATTCTGATGTTATTTCAGATGGGATGCAGGTGCTGTTAGTTAGTCATTTGCACTCAAGCCATATGATACACGCACCTGACTGTTACTAGGCCTGGGCCTTTCTGGGAAGGTGTCTGGTTTTGGTACTTATTCCCTGACGTGGGAAAATGGCGTGTTACTACTTGTGATGCAGTTCTGGAATTCTGATGTAGAGCAGGGTCTGTAGTTGTAGAGGGAGACGTTCGCGGCTTCCTGGGGTTTTGCCTAGGAGGAGTCTAAAGAATAATTTGCTTTTACAGGAGGAGGAATCTGGAAGAGTATCTAAGGTTTTTCATGTTCACATTTTAAATAACTGTGTATTTTCTTCTCTGTTATTCTAGAGTTAGAAAGAGAAATAAAGAATAACTTGACCTTATAGGTTGGTAAACTTGCTTAGTATTGTGGAAATGAAATCTCATAAAATGTCAAATTTCTTTCTTTCTATTTAAGCCCTGTTTGTTATTTTGATACTGGGAAAACTCTCCAGCATCTGTTGGAAGTTGTCAGCGATTTAGGTTAGACCAGCAAAGAGGAGAACATACTTTGGTTAAGGTCTTTGAATGCCTCTACAGTTCTGAAATGGATTTGGACAGAGGAGAGATGTCATTCCAAAAACTGAATTAGGTGGACGTGAACTGTAAAACTGTAATGTATGAGGTGACCAGTCTTGGGCAGTCTTTGCCTTTTGGGGACCTAATATTTGGGCAGATAATATTTGCTGAGTCAAAAGACACATGATTAGTTGTCTCCCCTACTCCTCAAATTTCAAAATTATAAAAATTTGGAGGCAAACTAAAAATGTTTTGACATGTGTAGACATATTGGCTGGCAAGCCCTGAATTCATTGAATTGTCCAGTAGGCCATTTCCTTTCTGCAGTTTTAATGATGATTCCTTTTGATTTTTTGTTTGATTTTGGTGGCTTTCTGTGGATGGAGCATCAGTAGTCTCCTGGAACTGCTCCCAGGACATTGGGGTTTGGGCTTCTTCCTGGGTACAGTACTTTGTAGTATTCAGCAGGTTTTTAAAAACACGTATTTTGTTACTCTGCACGTTGCAGAGTCCTGAGTTCGAGGCTCTAGTGCTATACTCAGTCCAAACAAGTGAAAGACCTCTGTGGCCTTACTCTAAGGAAGTGGGATCCAGTGCTTTAGGATTCGTTATTCTCTTGGTTTTCAACTCTGGACCGATTGCTGATTGGCAGAGCTTTTCTGAATGAACACTTTCCTGTCTGTTTCGTACAGCTTGAGTGCAGAAGACCAGATCCTGTCAAAAAGATCAAGACTGTGTACCAGGACTTCACATGTAGGAGTCAGGAATAGCTTAAGGGAGACCAGTTGTCAGAAGTAGTAGAACTGCTTTATTTACTTGGTCAATGAAGGTGTCCTTGAGCCCCGTTTGGTTTTAGAAGTTGAGAAAAAGTTACTAAAGAATATTGGGAACATTTGTTTATAAATTACCTAATTCTGATAATAGCATTTTTGGGGTACAATAGCAGTAGTTTTAAAAACTAATCAAATGGCTTTAGTAATTTGCTTTTATTACCGTTTCACAGCTTTCCAGCTACAATTGGTCTGGGTTTAGTGTGTTAATTATTAGGAATGTGGTACATGCACCCAACTTCAATGATATCTTCTAGCCTAAGGGTTTGAATTTCGTCTTCACTGCCTCAGTCTCACTGCAGCAAGTAAGATAGATGGAATCCCCATGCTTAGTTGCCTTAGTGGGCACTTGAAAATCATTTCGTTGGTAGCCCAAATGAAGGTCTAGCGTGTTTAGTCCTGGGACGACTATTGTCAGTGACTGTTACGCTGGCGCAGTTACTCATGTGAACTCTGTCTTAGAAACTGAATCTGTCTTAACCTCTGTGTTACATCTTGGCTGGCAGAGATTCATGTTACATGGGATTGTCATGGTAGCTTGTAGTGTGGCCAGGAGAAAGGGGTAGGGCAGTGGTGCATAGCTGCTTACTGGTCTTATAAACTGTACATAAAGGTTTTATGGATTTAAAAAAATATTTTTTTAAAGGTTAAAATAAATAAAATTTTAGTGGCAACAACTTTGAATTAGAGAGGTAGATGTATTAAAACAACATAGAACCACAACTTCTAAATAATATAGTTGCCACCAGGAGATACTAGAAAGGTAGAATGCATATGTATATTTAGTTTTTCAATAATATGAACGTAGATTTTTCAGCAGCAAAGTACGGTTGAGGAATTGCGGCAGAGTGAGTTTTAAATGTTAGTTAAAGTTGTCTGCAGTTTCTTCTATAAGCTCTGAAAACACTTCCAATGCCATTTTGGTTCTGAGGGCTTGTGGAGTGGAATCTCCCTTTCACGGCAGCTAGAGCTGGGCTCGGAGGGAGCCTTTCTGTAGGTGCCTCATAATGCCCCGCCCTGCTTCCCCAGGGAACTTCTGCAAGGTGAGACGACAGGATGGTCAGGGGCGGGAGGAGAGGGCCACGTGAAGTCTGTGGAGGGAGTTGCTCACGGATTACGTAGATCATCAGATGGACTTCGGCATCGAAACTTACCTGTAGTGAGTCCCTGTCGTCAGTGTGCAATTTCTCTTATGCTGAGAAACTCTCTAGATTCCGCCTGGGTTTTACTGGGTCAACACAGAATGCTCTCAGTGTACCTCTGAAATACCTGGTCAGTTAAAGAAACTTGGACTCCTTGTCAGTGTTGACTGAAAGTCATGCTGATCAGAAGGGTCTTTGTCGGGGGAAGAGAAGCGAGCGTCCTGCTTCCAGTGTGTCCCGTCCATGGCGTGGCCTCTCCGAGTCTCTTTTTGGGTAGACGCACAGCTCTCCACCTTTTTACCTCAAGGCTCTGTCTCGCCACGTTGAACCTTTGCACTCAGAGTCTGCTGCCATTGTTCTGTTTTGCCATTCTCGTCGTTCCCAGTTTCTTTCATCTCAGCTTTCAGAACGGGTGTTCTAAAACTCCGTGGCCTTTGACAGTTGTCCTGAGGTGATTTAGTAATGGCACTTTTTACAAGATGTGTTTCCCCGGCTCTAACGTAAATGGTATTTTTCCACTGACATCGTTGAATTGAATATCTAGATGGCATGTTTAAATTATAACAAATCTATCATCGCATATTATAGAGGGGAAAATCGATAATTTTGGGGAACCGGAGGTATTATGGAGCACAAGTCACCAAGTGCGTGTACAGAGTGTACCGCACTGTGTGCTGCTGAGCTGGGCCTCAAGAAAGCTGTGCCTTGTGGGTGGCCCGGCCCTCTTTTGTCCCAAGGTAAAATTCCCCTTCAAACCTCGGGCTCTTAATTATTTCTTCTAAGTGGTTGCTCTCCAGAGTCTCTCTCTTTAACTGTCCTCGTTAGGACTACTTTGTGGCTGGACGCACATGTTTAGTATCCTTGCAGAATTACTTGAGAAGGGGCTGGTACCAGTGTAAACAATCTGAAAGCATGAACTTTTGCATAGTGAATTTATTTTAGGCAGGCGTACCTGTGATATGGAGCTGCTTCTGCTCACTGTGCTGGTCCTTGCGCAGGTGGTGACCACTGGACTAAACCTCCGTGGTCTGGCCCTCATCTTTTGTATGTCACCATCCAGCAGGTCTCTGTGCCAGCTATCCATGACAATCATTTGGGCTCAGTCACGGGCCTCAGCCGCGGGTTGGATCCCTTGGCAGCTCCCTCGAGCAATGCTGGTGAGAGGCTCCTCACATTTTCCCACTCTTACGGTTCATTTTTCCTGGCAGGAAGGGCCCTTGGCCTCCCTAGCGGCCCTCCCAGCATCCTTCACCAGCACCAAGCTCAGAGGAAAGTGGAAAAGAGCCAGGAGCCAGACTCCGCCCCGCGTGCTCCCCTTTCTGATGGGGAAGCGTCGGCAAGCGTCAGTCCCCTTTACGGAGGAGGCGAGCGTGTCGGTGGAGAAAGGGCCTCCTCTTGTTCTAATTGCACTATACTTGTTCTAGCTTCAGTCTGGAGATATTTAAGACCTCCATGGGGTCATGATCCATAGACTTAGCAAGTCTTGCCTTATCTATGGAGCTTGGTGGTGAGAAATGTGACCATTGTCTGACGTCCATAGTCCCTTTCCCCTCCGTTGTTTCTCTCCACAGATTGTGTTCATCTGAACCATTTTATTTTTTATTTACCGAAGTACTGTACTTGGCTATTTGCAGTGTTTTCAAAACCAAATGTTTCTTTTTTGTGTGTTTTTAATCTTTAATACTTGGTGCAATAGAAGCTGCAAAGATGTGCCACTTTATCTATGAAATGGAGTTTTGTATACCAATAAATTCTAGTTTAAAAACAAAGTTTCAGGTTGTCCTTATCAGTATCTAACCACCGTTTGAGTGAGTGAGAGAGAGTGTCCTGGGAAGTGTATTTTTAGAGACTTGTGTGTGGAGATGTGTGCATGTGTCAGTGTTCTAGTTGTGTGGTCATTTGGGATCTGCCTGAGCTTAAGAGTTTAGCGTAGTGCCGGGAGTACAGCCACCACGCACACTGACAGCCGCTCTGAAACACTGAACACTTAAGGTTTCTGCTGGATATCTAAGAGCATTTCTGATAATTGAAATTGTCTGAATTCGGAGCAGCTGTGTGTCAGCTGCTGCCTTGGGGTTCGTCGAGAACTCTGGGCGTTGGTTTGACCCCATTCCAGGAGGAGGCTCACTCCCCCAGACACACGTCGCAGTGGTGTCTGGGGCATTGACTCACAAAACAGGAAGGGGAAAGGACAGCCACGGGAACCTCTTGGGAAGGGAGTCCCTCGCTGCGTCCACACGAGGACTCTGGGCAGTCGAGAGGTCATGGGGCTGACTCTCCAGAAGACACCATGTCCTCGTGATTTTGACTCTGAGACTCCCACTCTTTGTTCTTAATTCTGTACTTGATAAGCAGCCTTCTGCATTGGCACCCTAGAGTAGGATGGTTTCCTGGATAAAAGAAAATACTCCAGCCACTGGTGAAGAAATTCTCCCACAGCCACTTACACTTTCTTCCTTGTGTGATTTTTTGTCAGTCCACAACTGAGAGGCCAATCATCTCTGGGTGGACAAACACCATCTAGTCCCTGAGACCGTGAAGCCCGGATTCTGGACCTTGTTAACCCAAGTAAGGTTCTTTTGGAAAGATCCTGCTATGGACGAAGTGATGTCCCAATTTAGGTGCTGCCTACACCCCACCGAAAACTTTCATGGCCTCTGACTTAATTCCTTTCAGCATTCAGCTGGGGCCGGGTGGCCACTTCCTCAGGGTGAGAGGGGCTTCCTGCCTGGGCAGCGGTTGGACTAGATGACTTGTAAGGTGCTATCTGGGAGACTGGATGAGTCTTTAAGGGCAAAGAAGTGTTCTGAGGACTTAACTGTTAGTGGTTGCCTTGGAGAAGCCTGGTGGAAACCCCAGGGGTTCAGAGTTACCAGCCGGACAGTACCACGAACACCTGGCCTTTCCCCCAGTGCACATAAGCAGAGCGTGTGTGGCTCGAGGTACAGCATGGTTTGTACAATGGGGACTCTCAGACCAGAGTGATGCAGAGATTTAGAACTTCTGGTTGAAAACGACCGAGAGTCCTGCCACTTCGTGATTCTGACTTGGCAGAAGGAAACATCTTGCACCTCGGAGGAACTTACCTGAATCTCCCTATGGCAGACAGACTTGGATATCTCAAGGTAATGCCGTTTCTATCCAATTTATTCTCTTAATCTAAATGCCCAAGAACCCATCCCTCATTTGCTGAAGTTCTGGGGGTGGGTCCTCATTTCTGGCCTTTGAAACAGTCATGGACCCTGCCCTCAAAAAACTTCCAGTCCCGGGAGGAAAGTGGACATTTAACTCTGATCCAATGTGACCTGACCCAGGAGAACACGTGCCCTGGAGGAGGTACTGGTAAGCGGGCTGCAAGTTCAGCAGGGAAATAAGGAAGGCCTGGTGGAGGAAGTGACTCTTGGACTAGGCATGAGGGGGGAGGTCGGGTGCAGAGAGAAGGAGCGAAAGGCAGTTTGGGCTGAAGGACCAGCATAAGCAAAACCCATGGATTTCCAAACGTGTCCATTTAAGATAAATGAGTAGTGCTGAGAGGTAGTGAGCCAACAGGCTGTCCAAGTAAGTCAGCAACTTATGTGTGATGGCACTTCCCTAAAATAATCCCAGTTGTACCCGTGGCTTCAACTGGACATATACTTACTGATATTTAGCATTTACTGCGTGACAAATGCAATAGGGGAACAAAAATACAGGAGGTGACCTGGTGTCGATGGAGGGTCTATATTGCCCCAGGTTCTTTGAATGCATTGTCCCATTGAAACCTTCACACCATCCCTTGAGGCTAATGGTTCTATTCCCATTTTACACATAAATTGAAGGACTAAATAACCACCCAAGATCATGAATTGGTAGCAGAGGCAGGATTTGAACCCAGGGCAGTCTGTCTCTACTGTACAAGAACCCAAATAACTGGGGTAAGCAGCACTGGGAAAGGTATAAACACATTGCTTGGCAGTTCAGTCACTTAAAGCCCGTGGATGTCAGTCACGAATACGTGAGGGCTGGAAAACAGTGGGCATGTAGGTGAATAGATACGGCTGGATAAACGGCTAGAAAAGCAGATGATCTACCAAGCCTTGAATGCCCGGGGCTGGTGGACAACCGGGAGTCACTGATGGTTCAGAGGCAGAGGAGTGACATGAAAACCAAGCTGTGGGGAAAGGAAGCTGGCATCAGTGGACAGGGTGGAGGTGATGAAGGATGGGGGCTTCAGAACATTTGGTCTTGATATTCTGTTCTTAGCTCTGTCATAGTACTTGCTAGAGTAGAACCCAGCAATACTGGAGAGGCAAGCTGTGAAACACCTAGGTGACAGTGTCCCCTTCCCAGCCTTGTGGCCCCCTTGCCTCCTTCATTCATTCAATGAATTAATACTAATCCCTCACAACAGTGCCTGGTAAATGCCCTGTGCTTAATAAATGTTAGCTATCATTACGACTGCCCTTCATTCATCCACAGGATGCAAATGCCTAGTTTGTGCTAGGCATTACTTGCTCACATTCTTACATGCTAACTTATTCAAACCTTGCCACAACCAACCTCCCAGGGAAGTGTCATTGTTCCATTTGACAAAGGCAGAGACTGAGGCTGTGACATTTATCAGCACTTAGATTTTAATGTGCACACGAATCACCTGGGGGTCTTGTTAGCCTATAGATACTGATTCAGCAGGTCTCAGGGCAGGGCCAGGATTCTGCATTTGCAACAAGACCCCCACCGCTGCCGCACTGCCCATGGACCACGCTGAGCAGCAGGCTCTGAAACAGACCCGCTGCTGCTAAGTACTATCTGTACTCGGAACCTCTGACTTCAAGGTCAGGGTTCTCCTTTCCTTTTTCAGTCCTGTTCACAAGTCTGCTGCTGGGAATTACGTGATTGTACTATAGACATACACACGTGCAAACAGAATCTAGACAGACTGCTTGATTCATGCATTGAGCATTCATTGAGTCCTGGGAAAACAAAGGATAAGAGCTGGTCTCTGGCCAAAGGGCTCATAGCCCGGATTGGTGGTAGGGGTGGGGTGGGGCAGGGGGTGGGGGAGGTAGGGGTCTTGGCCCTAAAGTTCCAATTTTCACTTTGTCAGAAAGCTTTGCAACTGTGAGGTCACCAGGTACTTGTCCCATTGGCACCTTAAATCCATCATGCCCAGGATGTGACCTCTCTCCATCCTGCCCAGACAGCTCCTTCCTGTGTTTCCTGTTGCTGCGGCAGCATCATCGTCCTAGGATGGTCGTGAGGCCTTTGGTGATCTCTCAGTTAGTTACTCATTACTGAAAACGCGAGAGGACCCATTGCACCAGCCCAGTAGCCCGAACAGGATGGACACCAGAGGGCGCCCCAGGACCGCTTTTCCCAGCACGAGCGGCCACCCGCTTCCCCGACACAAGCCACTTTTGCTTTCAGACGTGGTCTCCCCATGCTTCTTTGCCAAGGATTGAGTCGGTTAGGACAGCAGAGGGCACACACCTGCCCCTGTCCCCAACTTTCTTTTGCTAGCACAGAGTTTTTTCGCCTTTTAAAGGTCATGATTATGACTAGGGTCATGGCCCCTTTGATTTCTTCGGGCTCTTTCCAGCCCTCGAAGTCCTGAATGTCGCACATGCGCCATGAAGAGGGAGAAGGGAGCAACGGTTACCGAGTGTCCGCTGAGAGCTCGCCCTGTGCAATGCATTTGCAGGCGCCTCGTCTCGTTGAGTGGCTCGTGCATTGTCACGTAAGGTAAGATTTCATCGGCATTAACAGATAACGGAGATGTCACATTCGTATTTAGAAGTGACGTCTGCGGAGCCACATTGCTTCCAGACGGGCTGCGCTCCTCCTGCAGGGAGTCTCTGGTGCGCTTACTTTTTCACGGCTGCGGGGTCAGGAGGTGTCAGTCGGCCCACGACCTCGAGCTCTTTCCCCCTTTTCTCCCCGGATCCGGAGCCTGACCCAGCTATGTGTCCTCACAGTGGCCTGCCCTGGGCGCCCTGGCCTTCCCAGGGTGACAACTAGCCGGTCCGGTGAACAAGGCCACACCAGAGCATGAAGAAATGAAGGGCCTGGGAGTGAGGAGTCCCCCTCGGGCATTTCTGGCCCCCAGATGCCTGTCTGTCAACGCAGGGGCTTGGGACGAGAGGCTGTGGAACTGCTTTTCACTCTTAGCCTGTTTTTGCCAACGGTGGGGATTTGAGGCCCGATGACACAGTGGGGACAATAGCTTTAGGTTGGTATTTTTCATGCTTCTCACATTAAGCCATATGGCCAAAATGACTCCTTCCAGAAATTGCCATTGTTATCTTGGATAAGATTGCATTACAGAATGTTCGAAAAAGAGAGTCACAAAAACTTGCTGTCATGGGAAATGAAAAGGACTTCACGCTGGGAGTGCAGGCAGAGCCGCCCACGTCAGCTCTGTTCCCACCGTATCCAGCGATTAGCACGTCCCTGGCACATAGTAGGTGCTCAGAAAAAGTTAATGAATAAAAGAATAAATGAAACTGAGGATTAATTAAATCCTAGAGTGATAGAATCTGAGAATCAAAGTGTATTAGAACTATAGGAAAACATTATTCATGTATTGAGAAGAGGGAACGGAGGTCCCAGGAGTTTGCTCCCGGTCTTCTGGCTGCCACAGGGTGCCAGGCTCCTGGAGGTGCCAGGCTTCTGGGGCAGGGCTCTTCCGAAGAGAAGGGGTAGCCTGGGAGGCTGGGATGGTGCAGACCATGTCTGCAAGCTCTCAGGGAGGGATGGGTTTGCAGGAAAGGAATTTTCCAGAGAGAGGGCCTTGCCTGGGACCACAGCAGCCTAGGCAGGGTCCCGGGGGCGGCAGGGAGGAGGCCCAGCACAGCCCTAGCAGGGCGGGGTGGGCCCGGTGCACAGCTTGTTGGGGTAATGGGCGTATTTGCGGTCGTAGGTGCCCAGGTTGTGACGAAAGCAGAGGGCAGCCCTCTTGTCACACTCGCAGGTCTGCCGCTGGCAGGCGGTTTTGCCGGCTGGGTGGGACAAAGTGAGTCAGGGACCGTGGGGTGTTCAGGACTCTCAGACACAGACAGGATGGCTCCTGGCTGCTCTTGGGCCCATGTTCCCAGCCCCATGGGATGGAGGCCATGCTCACGGTGTTTGAGGGATGGTGAGAGGCAAGGGCAGGGCACGCTGGGGCCCAGGACGCTGGGCAGGCGGGACGTTTGCCCTCGCTGCCGCTCCTTCCCCTCCCAACCCCAGCTGACTGCCCTTAGCCCTCTGCCACCCCAGGGAGGCCACTTGGTTCACTGGCTCTCACCTGCCCCCAGCCCTGGAGGGTTTCTAGGCAACTCCCTCCAGATGTGGCGCATGGCTGAGGGTGGGTTTCGGCCATCAAGCAGAGGAAAGCCATGAGACGAAAGCAGCCCCATCCGATGGCCTGTGTGTACCCCAGAGCGGCTTGTGCCCAGACTGGAGGCCATTGGGACCAAAGTTGGGGGCCTGCTCAGGGTCCTCTGCCTGTCCCCATCACAGTGGATACAGCCCCTTTCGTTGCCCATGCCCAACCTATGAGTCAGACGTCCACCCTGACCCACCGGTGTCAGCCCTGCAGAGCAAGGGACCCAAGGGCGCCTCCTCGTCCCTCGACTGCAGCTGCCTCTGTCTGCCCAGAGCAACTCTGGCTCCCCTCCGCCCCCAAGACTGCATCCTACAGCTTGGCCTGGGTGAGGGTTCTGCCCAGGCCTGCCATTTCAGCAAAACTGAGAGTGGGAAGGGCCTTGGCGCTGGTCAGTCAGCCTCCTTGGGGGGGGTTCTTGCCGGGAGCTGGACAGAGCTGGGGAAATGGGTGTGATCGTCTCCATTTTACAGACGAGAAGCAGAGGCTTTCCTGAGGTCATGTCATGTGTCCAGAGTCACATGGCAGAGAGAAGGCGAAGCCCGGAGTAGAATCCAGAGCTTGTGTCCCCACCCACCTGGGTCCTCCCTCACTTATCCTGACAGGTGGCCATCTGGCCTTGCATGAACCCCCAGACACAGGGAGCTCACTGCCTGACATGGCTGCCCTGCCGAGTGGTGGCTGCAGGAGAAGCTCTGAGCCAGCTCTGCTTGGTGGCTCTGGTCCTGCCGCTGCCCTCCCCCAGGACACACCTTGCAGGTCTGAGCTGAGTCTTTTCCGCTGACCTTCCAGGTCCTTCTGCTGCACCCCACACCTGCCAGGCCCTGCCCTCCTTCCAGGCTGTGCCTGGAGTCGTGGTAGGAGGAGGGCCTGGCTCTTGGATCTGGGTCCCTCCACGCTCACTTGGTTTAGGCTGCGTCCCCAGGCCAGGGACCAGAGGAAAGCTAATCGGTCCAAGTGGGCATCGGACGTGGTGAAGTTGAGTACATGGGCCCAGCCTGACAGCCCCGGTGGGGGGATCAGCCTTTGGGAATAGGGTCTGCTGTCCGAAATCAAAGCCCCAGCCTGCTCTGAGGGACCTCACCTTCAGCTCCTGCCCAAGCCCTGGGAGGGGTGTGTGAGGCCAGCTCCTCTGGGGCCCGGCTCGGTCCCTCTTGCCCCAGGCTGGAGCTGGGAGCACCTCTGGGTGGGGAGGAAGCGCCTGGGGCCAAGGCAGGAGCTGGGGGCTGCACTGTTGGGCCCAGTGAGCATCTGGGCCTCCCCACTATTACGCGGTGATGGAAAACCCCACGCTTCAGCCCAGGGTCTGGCCCCAGTGAGGCCCGAAGTCACCACCAGGAGGAGGTTCCTGTCTTAAGCTGTCCCCCAGGTGTCTGGGTCGCTCCAGGGCTGTCCACTTACCACAGAAGATGCTGTCCTTGGTGGTGGAGAAGAGATACCTCTCCAGCTTGGGCTCACAGCCCAGCTTCTCCAGGCGCCCGTAGCAGCAGTCGTGGGCGTGGCAGCACCTGCAAGGGGCACGGTCGGCCCGGAGGGGCCTGTGAGCCCAGGGCCCAGGGCCCAGAGGAGCTCAAAGGAAGGTCAGCCCCCACTTTCTAGGTGCCCCAGACCCTCCCTCCTCCCAGGGGCTGCCCCCAGCTCCTCCGCCCAGAGGGGTCCCCTGCTGGCCGCCTCCTCACCAGTCTGTGGGGTCCACCGGCCAGTGGGAGCCGCCGATGCCACAGTAGCAGCCGTAGTCGTTGTACTGCAGCGCCGACTTCCCCGTCATCCTCTCGATCATCACCCCGAACTGGACCAGGTTCCCGCCGGCCAGGGCCACTGCGGAGGGAAGGCCGGGACTGCCAGGCCCTCGGGGCCCCTGCCCTCTGCAGCCAGCGCTCCTGAGTCCTCTCAAACCCGGTTCCAGATTCCAGTGTCTGTCCACCTGTGCAGGCGGGCTCGCCCCCCACAGCGCAGCCCTCTCACATCAGCAGCCGTGATAAGTCACAACGTCGCCGGTGACACGGTTGCATCTGACCCTCCCCACGCTCCTCCATCACCTCCCGGAATGTCACTCATTGGGCCCTTCTAGGGGCTCCACCAGCTGCCCCCCAGGAGCTCCACCAGCTGCCCCCCAGGAGCACTCTGTCCCCACACTCTCATCAGAGCTGCCACACACGTTTGCCAACCATCTTGGTGACTTCCCCGATATCCCCTGGGCCCTCCTGCTTTGGCAGTGGGGCCAATTCCTGCGCACCGAGGCAGGCTGGAACCAAAAATGGAAGCGAGGGTGGGGAGGGAGCCCAGGTGTGCCCAGGGGACCCACCAGCCCCGTCCCACGCCCCCACCCTGTGCAGGCTGCACCTCCTCCCCGTCTGCCCTCCCTCCTGCCATGCTGTCTGGAGCAGAACTGGCCTGAGGACCACCCTGGTGGCAGAAAGGGGGTGGCCTCCAGCGTCTGGCACCCACCACACCCTCTGCAGGGCCAGGCCCAGGGGCATCCTGGGGAAGGCCAAATGTCACGTAGGTCACTTACCCAGGAGGCAAAGGAAGGTGAGGACAGGGGGAGGCTTCATCCTGGGGAGAGGAGAGAGGGGCACAGGAACCGGCAGGGGAAAGCAGCAGGGCCCTTCTGATCTCAGGGCACCTCCCAAGTAGTTAAATACCCAGGTCCTGTCCACTCCCCGTCATTAACCCCTGAGTGGCCAGTGATGCAACGATGCTTCCAGGTCTGACACTTTGGCTCGGTCCCCAGAGGAGGGGCGAGCTGAGACCTGTGGGCTCTGCTTCTGGGTGGTGCTGGGGTGGGGGGCGGGGGCCGTGCAGGTACTTTTCATTCTTGGTACGTTTTCCTCATCCCTACTTGACTGATGCAGCAACTGGGGCCCAGAGAGGCTGAGAAACTTCAATTGTCACAGCCTGGAAGTGCCAAAGGCCACGTCTGCCCTGTTTCTGTGTTTCCACTTAGGCAGAACTGAGGAGGCCCCTGTGCTGGCCGGCCACCCACCTCCGCCATCCTACCTGTCCTGATCTGTGGCCGGGATAACTTGACCGGCCACATCCATCAGGACGCAGGGCCTGGGAGCTGCTGGATCCGTGGCCTTGGAGTCCTGGTTCTACCACTTACGGCGTGGCCTTGGGCAGGTCTTTTCGCTTACCTGGAACCTCGGTGGTCCTGTCCACCATGATGGGGAAAGAAGGCATCCCCCCTGTCTCCTTCCCAGGAGGACGGAAAACTCCAATGTGACCAGGCAGCTAGCCCTTGCCAAATGCTTCCTATGTACCAGGCGCCATGCTGAGCCCCAAGCAAGATCACAGCGAGCCCTCAAACAGCCCCATGACATGAGTGCTACAATCATGCCCGTTTTACAGAGGGAGAAACCAAGGAACATGCTTAAGTAGAAGGTGAGCCAGAATTTGGGCCCAGACGACCCAACCAGGGCCAATTTATCTATCAGGCACAGGAAGTGCAAAGCTGAGACCCATGATACTTTTAGAGGTCCCTCCAAAATGTTTTAATTTCTTATAAAATCAGAAGAGTGAGTATAATCCACCCTGGATTATATTTGTATTCAAACCAATACAGTCATAAAACTTAATTGTTAATATATTTTTTAATATGTTGGAAAGGACCCATGAAGGCAAAAGTGGCCAGGGCCCAAGACAAACCGTGCTGCGGCCCCAAGCTTCACTGCCAGGCTCAGGCTTCAGGAGCTGGTTTGGGGCCTGGTGTCAGCCTCCCTTCCTGGAGAGGAGACCAAACCGGCCAAGGCTGGGTCTCATACCCAGACAGGAAGGAACCCCGACACAGATCCCTTCACCCCACCCAGGCAGAGGACAGAGTCCTGGGCAGGTTTCGCCCTGGAGCAGGGAGGGGAGGGATCCTGGGGCTGGGATTTGGGATGAAAGGTTTTTAACAGGAGAGTAAAGCCCAGTAAACACCTGCCCCTCCCATTCATTTCCTGCTAACAATTCCTCCTGGGACTCTTCTCATGCGGGGCTCCTCTCGGCCCACTTTAGAGAAGACTTGGGGCCAGAGAGGGGAGTTCACCTGCCCGGGGTCACCCAGCAGCTCTGAGTCACCGTCTCCTGAGAAGGGAGACCTTTGCTCACCGTTTCCTTTTGATTTTAACAGGGGCATCTCCTAGCAGCTCCTGGCTCCTGGAGTGGTTTACGAGAATCCAAACAGTGAGTCACTGAGGAGCTATCTCCCAAACAACTGAAAATTAGCTTTGATTCCCCGGGAGATTTGGCCCACAGCCACTCCTGCCCCAGCTGAAGGAGTGTTTCCCGGGGAAGGCACAGGTTTCTGAGATGATCGCTTCTGTGACCCATTTGAATCCTGGCCTGGCCAGACTGGGGCTCCTGCAAGCCCCTGCAGGTCTGTACCTGTGGCAGAGAGTGGAGGACGGTAGGGCCAGAGCCAGGCAGGCAAAACCAGGCAGGCTTCCAGGTGGAGGTGCTCCCAGCTGAGATTTGAAGCCAGAGTGCTGGTGGGACTTGGACTTGGGGGACAATTTCAGACATTTGGGAAAGATGGTTGGTTTTATGGTTTTTACCCCATCCACACAAATGCTGTAGAAAGGACCAGCGAGCCCAGGGGCTTGGGTGTTAGCTCCTCCATTTAGGGTCTGCGTGACCTTGGCTGGTCCTGTCACCTCTCTGAGCCCTGTGTTGTCATCCGTAAAAGGGAGACAATTAGACTGACCTTTCAGGGTTGTAGACCAGATGAAAAGGAAATGAGATGTGTAAAGCCCTTTGCAGGAGGCTGTGCCCATAAAAAGAACCCATAAATACTGGGTTCCTTCCTCCCGCCTCGCTCCCTCGCTGCAGAGGAGGCAGCTGCTGCCCCAGGAGCTCAAGCACTTCCTCCTACTGGGGTATAGCGTGCAGCTGGGCCACGGCTCCCAGCATTTCCAGGGAATTTTGTCCCCAGTTTAAGGATTTTAATGCTCACGAGGGAGGGTGGTTGGGGTGGAGGTGGGTGGAGGGAACAGAGCCCAGCCTCTCAGCAGTGTAAACGTCTCTTTTAGCAAGAAGTCACCATCGTTGTCATCATCATCATCACCATACTCTTCACCACCATCACCACCATCATCATCACCATCACCACCATCATCACCATCACCATCATCATCATCGCCACCATCATCATCACCGTCACCACCATCACCACCACAGTCGCCGCCGTCCCCCTAACAATAAAAATGTCAGAACAAATGACTACCACTTGCTAAGTCCCTGCACCTCTATGCTGTCATAGAGGTGGCCCTGCTTTTAGACACGCCGAGTTCCTAAAGCTGTGGCATTAACAGCACCAGTCAGGTAGCTTTCAGATTATTCATTTATTCAGTAAATATTATTTAGCACCTACTATGTGCTGGGTGCTGTTCTAGGCACTGGGCAAGGAAGACAGATAGTTCACTTACTTTCTACTGGTTGTAAGGAACAGAAAAAAATGTGTAATGGCTTAAACATTACAGGGAATTTTGACTCAAGTGACTGAGGAGTCCATAGGCAGGTCTGCCTTCACGCAAGGTTTGATCAAGACTTGGGTTCAGTTTCTATGTGACCCTCCACTTGCCTCTGCTCTCCTCCAGGTGGTGGACCAGCCCTTTTTGTTCTGAGTTTGGTTTTGCTCACAGCAGTGATACGAACACCAGGCAGTGGCTTCCTGGTGCTACCTGCGTCCTTGTTCTCATTCAAGAGAGACCTCTCCCTTAGCCACCCACGAGAACCCTGATTGGCCCATCTTAGATCCTGTGCTGATTGATTGAATCCTTGTGCTTGGGAAAATGGCAAGTTCTGATTGGCTTTAGATCTGGATTACCAGGGCCAATCACGATGGTACAGAGGGTGGTAACCCCTGATGGCTTACACCAATCAGAACCCACTTCCTGGGGCTGCACCTGGTGTCAGTTCCATTTCCTGTTGCTCTATAGTGGGTCATGGGGAGGACGGCTATCAGAGAGACCATCACACTGAATGGGAACCATCACAGAGCAAAAATCACAATCTACCTTCCTGCTGTTCCGTAGGAATCGATGAATGAGGAGACCAAGCATCAGGCAGGGAAGGACAGAGGGTTGTTAGGCAGGATCACAGGAGCGGGGCAGGGAACATGAGTGGTCAATGCAGGAACTGGCTCGAGGCCTTCGGGGCATCAGGCCTGAAGAGGCCTTAGAGGTTATATCATTGAACCCCTCATGGTATACAAGGGGAAACTGAGGCCTAGAGAGGAGCAGGGATTTGCCGACTGAAGTCACTCAGGGAGGGAGTGGCCAGAGTTTGAGGTAGACTCTGGGTCTCCTGCCTTTCTGTTTCTTCGTTTCCCTGCACATTGGCACAGGCTTTGCAAATAGCAGGCCCAGTAAACAGGTGGATTCGCTTTGCTTCCAGTTACGGCAAATACACCTGTCGGGGTGTACTCACAGTGGATATAAACTCCCCAGTTTACAAACAGCCAATAGCAGGAGGTCACATACCACTTATTAACACACCATGACAGCCTGGGTGCAGTGGCTTGGGCCTGTAATCCCAGCACTATGGGAGGCCAAGGTGGGAGGATCACTTGATTCCAGGAGTTCAAGAACATACCATGATGACATGCATGAACTTTGGGACAAAGAGACCTGAGTTCAAGTCCCAGTTCTGCCACTTAGCGGTTTTGTGACCTTGAGTAAGTTAGTCAGCCTCTCTGAGATTAATGCACAGGCAGTGCCTGGTATGCTGTCGGTACATAAGGTATAACTGCAAGTCGTTACGTGACCCATCAGGCTCTTGCAAACAAAAGATAACTGCGTAGGCAAGAGACAAGCAGAGAAGAAGGCAGCCACACTGCAGCGTACAGGCTGCGGACTGGCGGTGACTTGCCCGGCACGGCGCACGGCACATGGGAGTGTTGTACACGGCAGCTTCTGTTTATGCGCCATGCTCCTCCCTGGCCTGGGACAGCCACCTGGAATGCCACACCTCATACTCTCCTCTTTACCCAGCGAGCTCCTTCCCATCTCAGCACTAATGTTGCTTCATCAGAGAAGCCATATCAGCTAAGATAACGCTGGTGGCTATAATGAACAACTCCCCAAATTTCAGTGGCTTAACACAAGTTTACTTCTCTTTCATGCAACGGTGGCATGCAGGTCGGCAAGGGTAGAAGGGGGTGGTGGTGATGGTGGGGGTGGGGCTCTGCCCCATGCAGCCTTTCAGGGATCCAGGTTGATGCAGATTTTCTATCTTTAACAAGTGGCTTTCAAAGTCAGCCTTGACATCCGCCAGCAGACAGGAAGGAGAGAAGGCAAGAAGACACTCCCACTTCTTTAAGGCTTCTGCTCACATTCTGCTGGTGAGAACCAATCCCATGATCACTCACATGCAAAGAACACCGGGAAATGTAGTCCCTGACTGGGCTGCTGGGTTCTTTCGGGGAATCATCTCCCAATAACCAAGGAAGCGTAGCCTGAATCTTTGTTGTCTCTGAGGCAGAAATCTATTTTATGCTTTTAAAGGCATTCTGTTCTTTCCCTCATAGCACTCATCACGGTTTATTAGCATTTTAAAAGAATTTGATGACTGATTATCTCTCTCCACTTGTAGACTCTAAGCTCCATGAGAGTAGGAGATTCATCATTGCACCCTCAGTGCTCAGCACAGAATAAGTGCTCAATAAATGTTTGCTGAACGAATAAAGCGAAGAAGATATACATGTTTGTTAAAAGACTTTTTATATGACAATATATATTTGTATATTGGTGCTTTCCATTGCAAGTAACAAAAGAACCAATTTTCTTAAGTTAAATAATAGAAGTGGTCTATTGGCTCAAGCCAGGGAAGATTCTGGAGGTATGGTGGCTTTCAGGTATGGTTGGATCATGGCCCTGGCTCTGTTTCCTTTGCAGGTGTTTCTGTCCTGCTCTCTCCCAAGGCCATCTTTGTCCTTAAGCTGGCTTCTCTCGTGGTTGGAAGATGGCTGCAGGTGCCACGAGGGCCTCCTGCTTCCTCACTCACTCTGGGGAGAAGAGGGGAGGCACAGCTTACCACACTCACTGCACAAAAGTCTTCAGCTTTGTTCCAATGGATTGTTGCAAAGGGGATAATATGGAAGCTGACTGACTTATCCTTTGGGGTTCACTCCTGGATCTGGAAAAGGAGGAATATTTCACCCAACTGTACAGTTGCTATTGTGAACTAAAATAAAATCTTAAACCCAGCTGACTGAATGGTCACCCCCACCTCTTGGTCAAGGGGACCCCAGAGGTACTCTAAAGCTGAGTTGCTGGCCATGAGAAGGGAGGTCAGACAGGCCTCCTCATGCCCCCTCCCTTCTTGGAGATATCCTCTGTAACTCACTAACAGGCCTAACGCCATGCAAGACAAAGCTTAAACCACACCTGCAGTCATCAATTTACTTAACCGATCACTTGAGTCTGGGAATAAGTCCAGTGGCTTGTCTCTGGTTCACAAACTTCCTTATCTTAACTTAAAACTTTCTAAGCCTTTAGACAAAGCTTCATTTCTTTAGCCAATTAAACATCAAAGAATCTTTAAACCCACCTATAAGCTATATTACCCACTTGGAGATGTCCTGCCTTTTTGGGCCAAACCAATGTATGTCTTCCATGTACGGATTTGTGACTTCACGTCTCCTGAAATGTATAAAACCAAACTGTAACCCAACCACAGCGAGACCGCTTGCTCAAGGCTTCTTGGCTGTGGCTCTCCAGGCCTTGGTCGTACATATTCGGCTCAGAATAAACCCCTTTAACTTGTGTTGCAGAGTTTGGGTTCTTTTATGTTGACACTTTACCTCATGGAAGGGGTGGCTCTTCTGTGGGAAGGTGTTAAAAGGGCCATGGATGCTGCCGAAACGATCAGAGAAGATCCCGTTCGCTACTGTGTTTCCAGAAACAAGGGCATTTCTAGAACTGCTATAGTAAATCCAGAAATGCCTATTAAATTGGAGGTGGGCTGGAGAGAAGGACCACGGTTGTGAAGTTGGGGAGAAAAACCAAATCCAAGCCAATTCAATAACATTGTGGAGCTGAAACTACTCCTAGAGAAAAATCCAGAAGAACTTCAACTGGGCTTGGGCAATTCTGAAGATATTTGCTCTAAGCCCCAGAGTGTTAATCACATGAATTTTGCTGTTGCAAACTGTTGAAAGATTCATAAGTGATATCCCGGAGGTCAGCATGGCATGGCTCCGTGCGTCTTCCCGTCAGCCAGGACACAAAACAAACAGCTGAAATCCCTTAAACAAACAGAAGCGGCAGCCCCAAGAAGAAAAACCAGCACGATAAGATGCAAAACCGTGAGCACCTCTCACAAACAGAGCAAACCAGCTCAGGTGCTCCCGGCAAATCTTACCACACCAACAAGGAAGCCGCCAGAAGTCAGAGAGAGACTGCTGGGGCAGCAGCAAGCGCCCCAGCGATGCCTGGAGATGCTCAAAATAGGTAGGAATTTACTGACAGTTCCAGTGCTGGGCCGATGACAGGCCGGAAAGACTACGTGCTGATCCCAGTGGGCGCAGAGGAGCGGGCGTGTGAGCATCTGCAGCAGAGGGGTGGTAGAAAGCACAGAGGAGGGGACAGTTAATTCCACCCGAGGGCCCTCTAGGACAGCTGCAGGCAGGAGCTGTCACCTGAGCTGGCCCTTATAGGTTGAACAAGGTTCAGCTGATGCTCAAGGAGGGCAATGCGGTAGGACCGTGACTACAGAGGCCCGTGAGCTCAGAAGTCGTTGCTTTTCTCTGCCCGGCATCCCTTCTCCTTTCCTTTGATATCATCACACCCCACTTTTCCTTTGGGGAAAATCCCTCTTTTAGGCTATATGGTCCTGTTGGAACTGGCAATCACAATGAGGCCCCACCCCAAAGGCAGGCACATGATCCAAACCAGCCAATCGGATTCTCTCCTGGGACTCTGTGTCTTTAACAGGGTGATGCACTAGCCTAAGGCAGCTGGAGCAGAGCCGTTCTGTCCTCAGTGTCCTCAAGAGACTGTCCATGAGGTCATGCCCCTGAGACTGCCTGCGTTCTGTCCCTCCCAAAGCCTGGTGAATGGCTCTTCCTTCTATTTTGTGAGTCATCCAGCTTCCTTTCTTTTTGCCTTTAGCTAGCCAGAATAAGTTGCTGTAGCTTGCAACCAGAGAACTTTAATTGATATGGACGTTGGTACCAGGATGAGATTTGCAGGCAATAGGCCCTGAGAGAAATAAGGAATCTGGGGTAGCTTACTGGGCAGAGATGGGACCGTGATTTGGCACACCTGCTGCCCATGATACCCATAGTTGCTAAGCAGTCACCTGCTTACCAAGGGCAAAGCTTGGGGGACTGGGTGGTTGCTGACATACAACAATCTGGGGGCCCTATGATGGGCTCATTGCATTAGATGTTTTTCTTTCTTTTTTTTTTTTTTTTTTTGAGACAGGGTCTTGCTTTGTTGCCCAGGCTAGAGTGCAGTGGTGTCAGCCTAGCTCACAGCAACCTCAAACTCCTGGGCTCAAGCGATCCTTCTGCCTCAGCCTCCCGAGTAGCTGGGACTACAGGCATGCGCTGCCACACCTGGCTGGTTTTTCTATTTTTTGTAGAGATGGAGTCTCGCTCTTGCCCAAGCTGGTCTCGAACTCCTGGGCTCAAGTGATCCTCCTGCCTCGGCCTCCCAGAGTGCTGGGATTACAGGCATGAGTGTGCCTGGCCTGCATTAGGTTAATTAAAGAGGGAGATACTTATCATCCCTGGCTCCACCCGACATATTATATATAACATTTCTTTGTTTATTACTTCTGTTATCCCCTAACAGAATGTGAGTTCCCCGAGGGAAGGGACTTTGGTTCACTGCTCTATCCCCAGTGCCTAGAACATGCCTGGCACAGAGCAGGGACTTAAGAATTTGATGAACAAATGCAGGTGTGAATAAACAGCAAGCTCAACCTTAGGATCTCTAGAATAAAAAACAGAAGGGTTATTCCAGAAAGAATTGAAGGAATTTGCTGGTTTATATTATCAAAAATCTGGGGAGAAATTGCGGGAGTAGATATTGAGCCTCCTCCACCAAGGATACAATTTTGCGGCCGACTGAATTTATGACTGTGGGTTCCCTGGCCCAAGATTCTGCAATTCCGTGTGCCAATTCGGGCAGCCCCTGTGGGTCTAATGTTGTCCAGGTTGGTGAATTCAAATGCTGGGTCACGTCACATGACATGGGAAGCCAGACTCTGCTGTCTTAACCCGAAGGGAGGAATGAAACAAGGTTTAGGAGACACGAACTCCTGGCTGTGTTTGTCCTGTGCACCCTGCCCTCCCACTCACCCTTCACTGGCCCTCTGAGAGCGCCCAGATTCCTCTCCTGTCACCCTCACTTTGAGAACCAGGTTGGTGAGGGGAGCATTATAACTTTAAAAACAGCTTGTTCTGGGCTTTTCTTTCTTAGCCAAGGATGATAGTGGGCAGGGCTGCAGCTGAGAGTCTTTCAGTAACGTTGAGGGACGCCCAGGTTGGCACAGCCAGGAGACGGCAATGGCCAGGGGGTAAAATGGCTGTGGTCACGGTGGCGGAGTTAATCAGATCCCACAGCATGGGCTGACCCATGGCAGAGTCACCAGAGACGAAGTGGGCAGGAAGCCCACTTCGTGTTTGATTTCAGGTCAATTGCATGAACACATAGGACCTCCTCTTCAGTGGGGTTCTTTAGGGTCCTGCAGGCTGTGCTGTGTCAGGATATCCCCCCTAAATACACAGCAGAGGCTGAAACTGACATCACATTTCCATCAGGCACAGCTGCCATTCATTCTGGGACTTCCTTTTTATTGTCTTTGTGGGTTGGATCCAGTGGTTTTTGGACTTTATGTCTTCATCTTAGCTTACCTTCTTATGTTGTCGGACTGCATCTTCAAGTAGTTTTCTATGAAAAAGAGGCAAACTTCTAAGTCCTTTCACATCCAGGAGTATCTTGGCCACATCATATTTTCACTGGGTGTACAACTCTAAACCAGAGGTCAGCAAAGTATAGCCCAAGGACTGGATCCAAACTGCTGCCTGTTTTTGTAAATAAAGTTTTATTGGAACACAGTCATGCACATTCATTTACATATTACGTACAGCTGCTTTCATACTATCTTGGCAAAGTTGAGTAGTTATTTCTTTTCCTACTAATCTCCTCTCCAGGGCAACAAACTTGTAGGATAAGCCCCATATCTGATTCATTTTTGTACTTGGACAAAAGCTTATATATTAATATACCACATGTTCAATAAATATTTATTTAATGAATGATTACAACTGTTTTTGCTATGTTGGTTGGTCCATTTTATTAACACATATGAATTAAGCAATCCTTCAATTTCCTTCTAGGTGTGCCATAGAACCTAGTTCTGCGGATTAGCCAACTCGGATCAGACCCTTCCCGCCTATTGGAACTCCCGCAGATCTATGCACCTGGCCCTTCTAGTTTCACTGGAGACAATGTTTTTCAAACATTGGAGGGGTCAATAAACTCTGCTAAGTAGATTGCTTCATGTTACAGAAAAGGATGGGCATTCTAGCCAGGCATGGTGGTGCAACCTATAATCCCAGCTACTTGGGAGGACTGCTTGAGCCCAGGAGTTCAAGTCCAGCCTGGGTGATTTAGTGAGACCTCATCTCATAAAACAAACAAACACAACAAAAAAAGAAAACGATGGGCATTTTTATGAGGGAACATTTATTTATGTTCTGGTCCTGATATTTCCTCCCAGTGAGCAGAACATCCACTGTGTAACACTCCTGATCTCCCTCCACCCGTGCCCTCATTCCTGCCTGGGAGATCCTTACCCGATCGACAAGTTTGGGAAAAGAAACTGGGCACGTCCAGTTTGGCCCTTCCCCTTCCTTCCTCTTTGAGTGTTACCTGCTCGCCGAGGGCACGTGCTCTGGTCTGCTTATGGCAGAGTGACCAGCTTAGCTGTGAAGCCTCTGCCCCTTTGTTCAGCATTGCCCATGACTAGGTAGGTTAGTCATTTAATTCTGGGGCGTGGAATTAGGAAGTTCATTGTTTCCATTGTCATAAGCTACATCCTTCAATTTAGCCTTAATCGATATTTTTAAAAGTCAGAAATAATTTGATCTCTACCTGACTGACTTTTTTTGTCTCTTAATTGGTCAAAAATATGGGTAGGGAAAAGAGGTGTTATCTAATGGCCCCGCCCCCAAATCCCAAATCTGATGTGTTAGCCAGGAACTTAAAAAAATACATGAGGTGTAGAACTAGGGAAGCAAAATACAAGTGGCACTGGGGGCAGGCTGCTGTTTCCATACGGGTGGGGTTGCAGGTGACCATCTCAGCAGACACAGGTGGGTTCATGGCAGGGACTTAGCAAAATGCGAGCTCCAGGGCCCAGCAAACGCATGGGCTGTGCAGGCCTTGGTGTGCAGGCTATTGTAACTTGACCTTGAACTACAAGGAGCTGGCCTTCGCACATGTTCAGGGAGTAGCTTGGGTCTTTAGCAGATGCCAGAGTGCCATGGGAGCTTCAGGCAGCATGTATAGCTGAGGCAAGGATTTATTATAGCGGGAAAGAGAGGCTTCCTGCATGCAAGTCCTATAGACACTGGGGCATGACAATGGTTTGCTGCATTTCCTGTATTTCTTCAGCCAGGTCTCCAGGTCAGGACTTCAGCCTGAGCTAAATTCCAGTGTGCTTATGCAGGGCTGTGCTCTTCAAACTTTAATGAGGTTTTGTTAAAACGCAGATTCTGATTCCTTTGGTCTAGGTCGGGGACGAAGATGTGAACCATACTTTGAGTATGAGGTAGGTCCCACTGCAGACCCTCTGAGTCAGGATCTGCATTTTAGCAAGGCTCTCTGAGTGATTTTCACACCTGTTGAATTTTGAGAAGCAGTGTCCCAGAACACTGGGCTTTAACTTCTGGCATTAAGGGTCTCTGTAGTTGGCATAGAGGAACTGCCCAAATTCAATTCCACTTATACTGTTTTGAGTGGCTTCAGAGTCAAGAGACCAAATTGTAGGATGGTGTCCTCAACCAGGGGTGATTGTGACCCTCAGGGGACATTGGCAATGTATTTGTCACAACTGAGAGGATACCGCTGGCATCCAGGGGGTGCAGGCCAGGAATGTTGCTAAACATCCCACAGTGCCCAGGCCAGTCCCCACCACAAAGAATTATCCAGCCCAAAATGTCAACAGTGGTGAGGTTGAAAACCCCTGTTATGTAGGCATCAGCCCTGAATTTAGGTGGCACGTCTGCATGTGATCAATTCCACCTGAAGTCTCAAATTGACTCTGGACTTCTTACACAGAACTTAGGCCATGGCTAACTATTGGATTCACCCATGCGAGGACGGTAGATTTTATGACGGAGACAGAATAAAAAGGTAATGGGCACTCTTGTTGGAAATATAACATGCCATCTACCCATACTGAGGTAGATGCAATTAAATTGTTATTGACTTGGGGGTTAAGGAGGCAATTAAGGTGTCCTGCACTTTGTAGTACAGTACTCTGTCCCTAGGGATCAAGATTGCACAGGAAATTTAAAAAGGAACCAGAATTATCTGAGAAGTGTGACTCAGTTTTTTGTTTGTTTGTTTTGAGACAAGGTCTTGCTCTGTCCCCCAGGCTGGAGTGCAGTGGCACAATCATAGCTCACTGCAACCTTGAACTCTTGGGCCAAGTTGGGATTGCAGGTATGTGCCAACATTCCTGGCTATGTTTTTATTTATTTTTGTAGAGACAGGGTCTTGCTATATTGCCCAGGCTGGTCTCAAGCTCCTGGCCTCAAGCAATCCTGCTGCCTTGGCCTCCCAAAGTGCTGGGATTACAGGCATGAGCCACTGTGTCCGGGCTGTTTCTGTTTTTTGATATTCTAAACAGGAGCAGTGGATGAAGAGAAACCGAATAAAGGAAAAAGCTAGGAAAAGAGATTTCCTTAGTACAGTGGTTCTCAAAATGTGGTCCCCTACCAGTAGTATCAGAGTCACCTGGGAACTTGTTAGAAATGCAAATTCTCAGGCCCCACCCCAGCCTGTTGAATCAGACACTCTAGACACAAGGCCCCAGAATTATTTTATACAAGCACTCCAGGTGATTTTGATGCTCACTCAGGTTGGAAAACCACTGCCTTAGGAAAAAGGTTGAGATATGGGGGGACTGACCAGAAATACACAAGGGAAAATGAGATCTTAAAGATCAGACATCCAGAATCCAGAGATTGAGACCATAAGAAATTGGGGAGAATAAATTTTGGATCATAATCCGCTTGGATTTTAGTTTGCAAGGTGATTGATATACCCATATGTTCTTTAATCTACTATGCTTTCATGCTGGTTCTTTTAAAAAAATTATATATTATTTATTTAATAATTTTTGTTTTTGTTTATTCCTTTTTTTCCTGCTGGTTCTTCCTTTATCTTATCTGAAGTGTCAGTGGAAGGTTTTTGCAAAAGTAGGTCACGGATGCTACCTGTCAGACAACTGTAAGATGACATCGATTTTAAGATGCATCCAGGTTACAGAGTTGTTAAAATGAGGAGGAGATATGCATGTTAGAAGGAATGATTAGGGTAATTTTCAGACTTTACTTTCTTCCTGAGAATTTGATAGTGGGAGAGGATTCATATGCAAATGAAGGGCATATTGTTGTTGGAATTTCCTACTGAAGTATCTTTCTGATGTCACTTGAACTCATTGCAGAACCTCTGATAGGCTGTGCTGGACAATGAGGCTGAAATGCTTGGAAATTGGAGACAGACTTTGGAATGAATTTTTGGTTTTGGGTTTGGGGTGGTATATCGGGGTTGGGTTAAGCTATGAATGCTAGCAACCCAAAATAATGGTGGCTTTAATGAGATGGAAGTTTATCTCTCTCTCACAGAAAAAAAGTCTGAAAGTAGGCAGTCTTGAGTGTAAAGTTGAGTCCATAATCAAGCACAGAGATCCTCTAACTTGCTGCTCTGCCATTTTAAGTGTAGTACCTCATGGTTCAATATGATTGCTTCAGTGCCAGCCATTGTGTCCACATTCCACCTTGAAAGAGGGTGTTGGGAGAGAATAGAGCCCAGGACCAAGCCTGGGGGAACTAGGGTCAAGTAGAGGAGTGACCTGCGATGCAGGTGGGGAAGGAGTAGCCAGTGAGGCAGGAGAAAAACGAGGACGGTGTGGATCAGAAGGGAGGAGGAGAGTTTGAGGAAGGAGGGTGAGGGCCTCGCTTTCTTGTTCGGGCCACCAGATTCTTTTTATTGCGGGATTTGCTCTTTGTTCTTCGGAAACATTCTGCTGAGAGATTCACCCCATAATAACAGGTAACATTTCTCATGACCTCACCATTCTCAATTTTTAAAATTATCTTTCCTTTCAGCCATAATCGTACACTTTCTTGTGCAGCCACTGCACATCTTGGGCACAATGGAGCTAAAAGTGTTGGGGAAATGCCTCAAAACTCACCATAAACACGGCGAACACCGTTCCCTCAAGCCTGCTCTGTCTGGGATATCCTCCACTTACCCTCCTGGCCCCAGTCCTTTGCCTGCCAGGCCTGCCTTGCGTCCCGGGAGGCACCAATGGGTGCCCTTGTCCTCTGACTTCCAGGTGGGTCTGGCAGCAGGAAGGACTCACGGGGCAATCTGGGGAGGGAGGAAAGTGAGGTCAAGGCATTTGTTTCCCTGGGGGGCAGGGATCTAAGCAAGGGGCGACCTGACAGCCGTGGAGGATGCCGGTGGGGAGTGGAAAGATGAGTGAGAGGCTGGTGTGAAGACCCTGGGGAGAGATAAAGTGGGCAGCGCTGGGCGAGGATGGCGGGGATGGAAGGGGTTGCTGATGGGAGGTCAGCAGGTGTTTTTGGCTCAGGCAGTTGGGCAGAGATTGGGGGAAGGGCGTGCCTCCAGCTGAGCCGAGGACTGTGGGAGGAGACCTCAGATGGGGGCAGGGAGCAGGATGAGGTTGGCACAGGTCGACTATGGTGCCTTGTGGGAACCCCAGGGGAGATGTCCAGCGGGGCACCTGCTGGCGAATGCACCTGCTGCTTGGGGGAGGGGCAGGGCTGGGACCGGGATTGGAGAAGCATCTGCTGAGATTTGAAAGAAAGTACCCACATGATGACGTTTAAGGGCCCAGAAAGCAGCAGAGAAGGGACAATCAGGAAAGTGGGATGGAAGTCAACAGGCAGAGGGTGTCAAGAAGCCGGAGGTGATTAACCATGTAAGAAGTAGCAGCATGACCCAGTCGGGTAGTGACGATGGAAAGGAGACCCTGGAGTTAGAGACCTGGAGGCCAGTAGAGACCTGGGGGTGCGTGCAGATTTCCTGGACGGATCGAGATGGCTGTGGGTCAGGAATGAGGAAGTAGAGGCAGTGAAAGCAGTTTTTTTTTTTCTTCTTGTTCCGAGTAAGTTTGATTGTGAAGGGGAGAGAGAAGTGAGGCATTCGGGGCTGGCTAGAGGAGGCCACTCAGTCTGAGACAGATGATTTAGGGTCCCCGGGGACAAAGCTCTGAGCTGGGCCATGAGGTTCTCCTTCCTGACCTCTAGGGCACCCCGTCCATCAGACTGGGGCTCTCCCAGCTCAGGGGCTGTGTTCCCTCAGGGTGTGGATCGTGTCTTCTCCCATCAGATCAAGAACTCCTAGGCCAGGCATGGTGTAATCCCAGCTCTTTAGGAGGCTGAGGCGGGAGGATGGTTTGAGGCCAGGGGTTCAAGGCTGCAGTGAGCTATGATTGTGCCACTGCACCCCAGCCTGGGTAACAGAGCAAGACATTGTCTCTAAAAATAATAATGATGATAATGATAATGATAATGATAATAGCTCTTGCAGCTGCTTCCCATCAGACTGGGAGCTGCTTCCCATCAGACTGGGAGCTGCTTCCCATCAGACTTGGCTGGGAACTCCCTGAAAGATGCAACTGTGTCTCCACTGCCAGGCTCTGGAATTCCTGGAGACAGGCCGTGTCTCCTGCACTGGACTGAGAGCTCCCTGAAGGCGGAGGCTGGGTCTCCCTCAGCAGGATCAAGCCCCCTGAAGCCACGGACCACGTTGCCCTCCACTTGATTGGGAGGTCACGAGGGGAGCTATTGGGTGTCCCCACCAGTCTGGGGTAGAAACTGACCCTGTGTCTTTTTCCTTTCCCCTGATGTCTGTTTCTTGTGGTCTCAGAGACAGGCAACTTCTGCCAGGAAGCAGCCTGTGATTTTGACAGGGGGGCGGCAGCCTGTTTCCTGGACAACCTCAGCACCTACAGTAAAACTATGTGCACCTACCCCAACTCCCTGTGGGAAAAGCTGGTCCCCCAAAGCTGAGCGCCCCCTCTTCCCTCCAGCCTTTTCCAGGATGGTGGGCTTCTCCCTCTCCACCTGCTTGTCCCTGTACCATGCACCTTCCCACCCCAGCCTCTCTGTCCAGGGGCAGGATGTTTTGTCTCTCTTATCTGCCTGAGAAGATCTTTCACCCACAGCTCACTTTAAGCATCCTAGATTTCCGCATTTCCTATTCCGCTTGCTAACTACACCTTCTTTTGGTTCCTTCTGTTTCTGTTTTGCACCCCGTTTTCCTTCTTTCTATCCTCAGATATGTCAGGAGTAGCCCTGTTTCTGTATCCTTACCTTAGCTGTTCCCTCTGCCTGGACTGATTTTGTCCATGATCATCTTGGGGCTGACTTGTTCATATCACGTGTGATCTTGCTTTCAGTGCCTCTTCCTATCTACGTAGCACCCTCTGTGACTACTCTACATAAAACACATGCCCTGCCTTCCCCTTGCCACCTCCTAGTCTGCTGTTTTCATTCTCTTTATATTACTTATCACTATCTCTTTTTCTCTTGAAATTTGTTTATTGGTTGCATCTGTCTCCTCCTAGTGGCTTGTAAGTGCCAAGACGACGCAGGGACCTTGCCTGTCTGGCTTTTGCTGTATCCTTAGCCGGTTCTGTGCCTGAAATGCTGCACGTGTTCAATAGATGTCCTGTGGAATGAACGAATGGAAAATGGGAATGGCGATATTATCCACCTCATAGGATTGCTAAGAGGATTGCACGAGAAAATCCATTTCAAGTGCTTGAGCCTGGACCTGCCGTGAAGTCAGCGTCCAGCGAGTGGGAGCAGTGGAGACACGCTTTTGCTGCTGACATCGTGTTGACATAGCCTGGCTTCTGAGTGCCCTTCTCCACCACGCTCCCATTAGGATGAGAGTTACTGCCGGGTCACGAGGCGGGTGAAGGGTGGGGCCGTCCCTTGGTCAGCCAGCTGGTTCTTGCATTCTCTCCGTGCTGCAAAAAGCGGTTGACGTGATTTATTCCCTGCGGGGATGGGATTCGTCAGTATCTGTGCCCTTGAAAAGTCTCCCGGGCTAGGTTTGATCTGAATGTGGGAAGCTCAGATGGTCTGGATTTGATTTTCAAGGTCTTCAGAGACCATCAAAAGCCTCAGCACTTCACCGGCTAGATAAAAGAGTTGGAAATCAAACTAAAGGTGTGCTTGGGGAAAATGGCTGGAAAAAAGGCTGCTATTTCTAAAGATTTAGCCTTTCTCCAGAATTCCATTCTCAAGCCAAGACAAGCAGTGGCGCCATCCTTAGACCTGGGAGCCAGGGCCCCTTCCCTGGGGATTGGGATGCCCCAGGCCTAGGGAAGTGCCTGAACACACAAGGATATGAATGGGTCTCATCGCTATTTTACTGAAGGGAAGAAGCCAGACCTGAAAGAGTCCACACGATGTATTTAATATGATTCAATTTATAGAAAGTTCTAGCAAGCAAAACCAGTCAAAGGTGAAAATAATTGGCATAGTGTTTTCCCCGTATTACGGACTGAACCGTGTCCCCTCCAAAATGCATATGTTGAAGTCTGAACACCCAGCACGTTCAGAATGTGACTTCTAGACCATAATCTGGATTGTGTCTGTGATTCTGGAATTTCTCGCCCAAATGACCCTGATCTACATCTGGGACCTGTGCAGGTCGCTTGTCCAGGTTGGTCTTGTTGAGTGAAGATGACGTTTGCCACAGGGGCAGGAAATAAGCTGTAGTGGGGGCCGAGGGGGAGGGACATCTGAAACGGGCAGGACGGCGGGATGGTGAACGTCATTTAAGACAGGGAAGCAGCTGCAGCAGCAAGGGCCGCAGCTACTCCCCCACCTTCCAGAGTTAAGTCCCTCAGGATCTCAGAGAGGACCGCGTGACCGGTCAGCCGTGTACTTCCCTCGCAGTGTGAGGCGCGGGTGTGCCCCTGCCACAGGGTAGCAGAGGGCCCAGGCACTGGTGTGGGAGGTGGCATGGTGGACGGGCATGGGAGGATCTGGGCGGCTCAAGGGGAGCCCTCTGTGGGCCACAGTTTATGTGCCTATCGGATTCTTTTTCTACAAATTATTTTTATAGGTTTAGGGGTACAGGTGCAGTTTTGTTACATGGATATATGGCTTAGTGGTGAAGTCTGGGCTTTTTGTGTAACCCTCACCCCATCAGCGCATGTAGTGCCCAGGAG
>CAUYRT010013427.1:0-37432 GCA_963574885.1 Lepilemur ruficaudatus
GTTTGTCAACCATTCATCTCCCTGAAGGACCACAGCTAACTGATTAATCTGTCAGATAAACTATAAACATTTCAAAGGCATTTCTTATAGTACATTTGTGGTACCTCAAAGCTCAAAAATATTCAGTCAGTTCAAGTTTTCTTTGATATCCCATCAAAATGGTCAAGAGGAAAACTATTGCTGTGTATTACCATCAAATTTTATATTTTATATAAATACATACATACAAATATATGCACACATATATTTTATACATATAAAAATATATACACGTATATTTAATGTATGTAAAATACATATAGATTTTTTAAATCATGACATTTTAGGGGCATGGTTTGTGTATCAAAGGATTAAGGACATTTTAACTCACAATCTTCATCACATTAGGGAAGGAACACTTTCTAGCAAAAATAAAACAATTTGAAATCAGTGTGTCAGTTTCTTAGTTGTGATCCTTAAAGATCTGAGGAAGCCATTTACTAGAAGGAAGGAAGGAAGAAGGAAGGAAGGAAGGAAGGAAGGAAGGAAGGAAGGAAGGAAGGAAGGAAGGAAGAGAGAGAGGAAGGGAGGGAGGGAATAGGACAAGAATAAATTGACTACTCTAAAGTTCTTAATTGAAAGCATTTCTGAGGTACCCACCACTATCAATAATACTAATCATAACAAAAAGAACAATTGAAGTTTATTGAGTATTTAATACAGAACTGTACCAAGGGTTTTACAAACATTTTTCCATTTTATTTTCGAAATAGTGCTATAAAATTGCCATTATTTTTCCACCTACAAATAGAAAAACTGATAGAAAGTTGAAATAACCTGTAACTGAGTTCCTGTAATGATAGGTACTGATACATTTTAGCTATGTCTGTTTATGTGGTATGTGAGTGTATTTTAATTTTTTACCCCTCTAACAGAATATATGAGCAATATAGTCCTGCTTGTCTTCAAGCGCAGTACATACCTCAGCAAATATTTCAGATAAGAATGGGTGAAAAACGAAGGAAGCTATTTATCCATCAGGATCCAATTAGAAAAGAGAAACAGTTATCAGAAGAGGGAAGCTTAACATGAAGAATTGCTAAGACCAGGATATTAATAAGGGGTACAAAGAACTCTAAAGAACACAAGAATAGCAGAACAGAGATGAGTCACTAACGCTAGGCTGAGGGAGAGATCATAAGGAAGAAAAGTCTGTAGGAGATTCACTCCACTGGGCTGAGATCTTCACTCTGCAGAGGGTGGGGCTGAGGTACAGTGGACGGCAGAGAAGAGTGCGGAGGTGCTGCAGCCGGGCCTAGAGGGCAGGCGACAGAGAGCCAGGGTGCCAGTGAAATTCTGGAGTGTGTGACCCATGAGTCTGCATAAGCAGAGAAGGCACTACTGGCAGCTGTGAGTCAGGCAGCCCGGCCCTATGACCAAGAGGGAAACCAGAAGCTTGGAAAAGAGCAAGAGAAATCCCCTCGGGCGCTGTTCTCCAGCACTCTCTACCCACAGGGCAAACGTCGTACTCACCAGAAAACGCGAAGCCTCGACTAAATCCTGCTCCAGCATCACAAAGGGGGCAAAAAGGGGGTAAACTTTGAGCTGAGAGTTAATAAATTGATAACTGGTACAACCTATGACTTCGAACACTGTATAATTTTAAAATACATGTTTGCAGAGAATTTTCATATTTCAGAAAAAAATAATCTGGGGTTAATCCACATTAGATATCTTTTAAATCTTTTAAAAGGATTATTATTATTATTTCTGCATTTATTTTAGTTTGTTTATATTGTAGAATGGGAAGCCCCGGAATTACTCAATTGTATGAAAGAGCTTATATTTAAGGTATGTTACTTCAAATAAGAGTTTCAAAGAAAGATAATTTTTTAATGCTATGAGAATGACAATGTCTACTAGGTTCTCCACACAAGTTATTTGTCCTCTCCTTGGTGTGGGGAATTTGGCTCTTTGAATCTCCCTTGTGGAGGACTCAGGCTAGGTCTGTTCTATTTCTTCTCTATCCTCCCTACCCAACACTCAATGTCTCCCACTATCTTTGGTTGGAGATAGCTGTCCCAGCATTTTTGCCCATGAGGCCCAATCCCTTCCCTGGTCTTTCACTCTCCCCGTATGATTGGATGGGTTAGATATTTTTACTGAGAGTATACTATTCACACCTGAATAAACACTTGTGCCAACTGATGCATATTATAATATGCTTTTCGCCCGCAACTGAGACAGACAACAAATAACACTCCCACCCTGTGTCCCCCCAAATTCAACTATAGTGGTGCTTTCTTTTTCAGCAATACTCTGATGGTGCCCATTCCTTCACTTGTAGCTAATAAGGGATCTAGTGTCTCAGTGTCTTGCTGGTCATACACCGAAGTAGCCTCCAATGTATTACAGTGTTGAAATATAAATACAAAATTATAGAAAAGGGTAGCAGAAAAATATGGTAAAATTTTTTTCAGAGCTGGGCATTACTGATAATTTTCTTGTTTGGAAAACTTTAAAAAAAATCATAAAAGAAAGATTGGCAGTTCAAAATTTCAAAAGCTTCCGAACAAAAAAAATCAGTAAACTGAGTTATAACGGAAAACAACAGCCTGGCAAATGTAAGTGTGTGTGTTTGACAGAGCTAATGACTGTATTGTGCATAGATAACATTTGAGTTCATGAAAAAATATCAAGACTCCCAAAGATATGTAGGCAAGAATTATGAATAGATCATTAGCCAGCAAGGAAATACAAATAGCATAAGGGTGAAACTTAGAAATGCATATTAAATCAATTAAAATACCATTTTAATCCTATTAAGTTGTGGGGAAGGGAGAATTACCACTCAGAGCTATTTATTAATATACAGGAGATAAAACAGGTTTATACAATGCTTATTGAGTTTTGCGTTAGCAAAACTCAAATTGTTTTGAGTGGCTATATGTTGCTATATGTTGCAATATAGCAACATATAACAAGTACAAAAAATGTTCATAATGTCCATGTAATATCATCTATGGAAATTTATTATAAAGATAATTGAATGGAAGAAATAGATACATACATAGAAAGATCACAGCCATGTTAAACAATAACCACACACAAACATGCACATGTACTTTCTATATTTTTGAGTAAAATATAGCATAGACCCTGAAAGAAATATCATGTAGTATTTAAATTATAACTTAGAATACTGTGTAAAAACAAAGTTTATAGTGTAAGGTTAGTGGAAAAAAGTAAAACTAAATGAAGAAAAGAAATTTTACTGCACAATTATATAATACATACACTTCAAAAAGACTGTAAGTTAATTTATAAAACTAAATATCATCTTAGATTATGAACAGTCCTTTTCTAACATTTTAGTAATGTTATATTCTCTTAAGATTTACAGAAAAAAGTAAGCTACTTTGTCCTTTCAAGGATTTATTTCTGGGAACTTAAATCTTTTGTCATTTTCATCACTGTCATAAGAAAATTTTATGTTTTGTTTGCTATGGGAATAAATTAATTCAAATTTTAGTTCACACCAAACTCTGTTAAATTCTGATGTCTACAGAGAGGGAAAAATCTTGGAGAAAACTAGAAAATCTCACTTCACCTTCATGACATTTCATACAGTTAAAGGGAAACTCAAACAGTTATCAACACCCTAAAACACAGCATTTCTCTCTGATCACTTAACTATACAAAAGACAAAATAAAGTCATGAAGACAAGGGAACTTAAATGTGTGTTAAATTATTAGAGCATTCAAATATCAAAGAAAATAGTCACAAGTTGTTCTCTAAGCATAAGTATCTATGGGCTCAGCTACAAGGAAATGCAAAGTCTTCAAATATTGCACTCACCTTAAGCTCCAGAGACATTTTTAAGCTCTAAGAAAGATTTTGACAATAAACTGCAATAAATGACTACATTAATTCCAAGAAAAATAAATAAGTCATTGTAGATATGACTAGGGATTTCTGATCGCTATGAACTGATGGATAAAAAATCCTCAAATGTTTCTTACTGTTTAGGCATAACAGCCTAACAGTAAAAATTTTTCAATTACTTTAGCTTTTATTTTTTTGTGTATGTATACCCATAATTTAAGGAGTTGAAAAATTCTACAAGGATGATTTTTTATAGCAGCACTCTTTTTGTCCTCGGGTGCTCTCTTCAGAGAGTTCATTTTTAGCTGAATCTGTTCATATTCACCTCCTTATCCTCAAATAATTGCTCATAGTGATACTTTTAAATTTTATTTTCAGTTTTAGGCAATATGAAGTAAGTAGATACTGTCCTCATCCCAACCTACACAAACACATTTACATTTCCCAACTCTCTATTTTCCGAATTTGGTTAAGATAAATATTCTATCAGTTTTACTTTACTATGTGCATATAGTCACAGCTCAGTTATGTTCTCTACCATCATTTTTCTTGCCCTATAATTGTTTTTCCTCATTTTTTAGCTTTCTATGTGCTTACCATTGACTTAACCCCTTAAGCCTTTTCACAGTATGTAAACTTCTGCTCAATTCTCTGAAACAATTAGTTATTGCAGTACTTTCATTTTTTAGAGAAATCTCTTCCAGAACAACTTTCCCTGCATTAAACTAGCTATCCTCTAAGCCTGATGCATTATTATTTTCTTAGAAACTGCTCTCACTGATATTTTGGGCATTTCTTTTGTTCTCTTCTGCGTTGGAGCCCTGTATTTTGTATGTCATATCTTCCTCCGGTGGAAAATAGAAATTCTAGATACGAGATAATTTTCTATCAGAATTATTAAACTATTGCTCCATTTCCAATATCTAGTGTGGTTATGGAGATATCTAATGCCATTCTGATTGTTAAAATGTTGGATCTTCCCCTTGCTTGTTCTATTTGAAAGTTTTACGGTGATGGGCACCCCTGTGGGTCTATTTTCATCCAGTGTGCCGTTCATTTGTGGGCAGCAGGGGGGACTTTCAACCTTGGAACTGTTTATTTATACTTATTTTTCTTGAATTATTATTATTTCTTTGATTTTCTGTCCTCCAGTTACAATTTTCTCTCTTCTAGTACTCTTACTATTCTGATGTTGATGTTGAACGTCCTGGACTGATCCTGTAATCTTTTTATCTTTTTTTCTTACTTTTCATATCTTTTTCACTTTGCCCTATTTTCTGGAGATTTCCTCATCCTTTCCTTCCTATCTCTTTTTGGGTTTTTGATTTCGATAATAGTCTAAACTTCTAAGAGCTCACTTTTGCATCTAAATGTTCCTTTTTGTAGCATATTTTTGATTTTACAGATATGGTATCTTTCCTTATCCCTGAAATTATTCATGATATTTTAAATATTTTCTTTTCCCTTGGAAGCCTTTATTAACTCTAAATTAAGAGGCAATGTAATATAGTTATTGGCAGTTACTAAATACCTGCATTCAAGTCCTGACTCCACTGTTGATTAGTTATGTGACCTTGGGAAAGTTAACCTTTCAGTGCCTAAGTTTCCTTATCTATAAATGCTATGATAGAGTTGTTCTGAATATTAAATGACTAATACATGTAAAGTAATTAAAACAATGCTTGGTATAAGGTAAGGTCTATTTGTGTTTTGTTAAAAGACAAGCGTATTATTTGTTTTTCTATTTGTTAGTTTTAGACTCCGCCATTCACAGAAGATAATTTGTTTACATATCTT
The DNA here is from genome assembly GCA_963574885.1 of Lepilemur ruficaudatus. Taxonomy (NCBI): domain Eukaryota; kingdom Metazoa; phylum Chordata; class Mammalia; order Primates; family Lepilemuridae; genus Lepilemur; species Lepilemur ruficaudatus. The sequence continues at coordinate 5,663 of CAUYRT010013427.1, forward strand.
GAGACCTCCAATTATATGCTCAGATCTATCTCTAGAGTACTGAGAAGATGACTGGAAACTCTATGCATGGCAGGGGTCTTACTATTTGCAAAATTCACTATAGGTCATTTAGTTGAGGAACCCTGAATTTCAGTATCTTCATAGCTCGAGCTTGTCAGATTACCTGCCTGAAGAGTACACACCTATCTTCAGGTAAGGTAAAATGGCTGGGGATTTCAACCTCCAGTATAAAATTTTACATAAAGTTTTCCATATGAAATTCCAACCACCACTCTGTTTTACACTTTTTCAAGAGTAAACTCCGTAGTGTTTAGTCTAGAACGGATAAGCTAAATGAGAGTGAATTTAGGTGTCTAACTTCCTCTTAAAGTTTTTAATTTAAATTACTTCTCAGCTTTCCCTATCACTGGCTTGAGAACCATATTCTATGATCCAATAAGTTAGAAATATCGACTACAACTTTTCAACAATGTTTTTAACAGATGTGCTTTTATATCTTGTTATAAATTCCTTTGCTATTTTTTAAAATGGGATTCGACAGGGAATAAAGGTAAATGTGAGTGCTCAATTTACTATCTTTAACCAGGAGTTGAAATGACTATTTAAAACAATGAAAAGCAATTATTAGTTTTTTAAAAAAATGCCTAACTGTAAGTAGGTGCTCAGCTCTAATTTCTCTTTCTTAACAAGCATTGATATTTTGGGAATAGTACTTCTGAATAATTCTACCCATTTAAAAATTTTTCTCGATAATAAAGCAGAAATAAAACCTTAAGCTCTGACTGTGTAGCACAATGTTTACCCCTGTGCTTAGCCTGCAATTGGCCCAATGCAGAAAAATTTGCAGTATTACAAGTACCAGGGTAAACCACTAACATTGCCTTCCTTCTTTACTTTGTGCTTAACTGTATAAACATGCGCAATATTGTCTATTTGTGAGGTGCTATTTCTTTCATGTAAATGAGTCTCAAAAATTATTTTATAAAGGGGTCTAATGTTTCTGATAGAGCATGGAGAAACACCATCTTTGGAAACAATTTAGAAAAGCTCAGCAAAACAGAGTAAGAGGCAGGGTGTGGTGGTTCACATGGGTAATCCTAGCACTCTGGGAGGCCAAGGTGGAGGATTGCTTGAGGTGAGGAGTTCAACACCAGCCAAAAATTAGCCAGGCATGGTGGTGCATGCCTGTAGTTCCATCTACTTGGGAGCTGCGGCAGGAGGATCGCTTGAGCCCAGCAGTTCGACGTTGCTGGGAGCTAGGCTGACGCCACAGCACTCTAGCCCAGTCAACAGAGCAAGACTGTCTCAAAAACAAAAAACAAAAAAAAGCAGAGTAAGGAAGTTGGAGAGAGCAGCAGCCAGACCATCATATGGTGAGAGAAGGCTTACTTTTAAGTTTGTGCTGGCTGCAAGCAACACTACTTTTATACAAAATGTGCTTGATGGTAATAGCTATTTCAGGAAATGCCTTTTTTTTTTTTTGCCTCACACCCCATTTTGGAGAGAAATAAGGCATTAAATCAAGAGTAGATGTATTTCTTTTGTAAAATATGGTATCAGCAACATTAATATTACTAATAACTTAGCTGTTCATTTAATCCATTTTTAATTAAATAAAATTATAATTAAATAGAAAGACATGTTATTTCCTGCCGCCTTGATTATCACATTGTGGGACTTAAAGCCATGTAAAACATTGCTAAAACGTTACTTCATTGGTATCATGGTGGCAGCACAATCTCTGCTGTAGTCAAGTATCTAGTGGAAATCTGTATTGGGCGATCAGATTTACTAAACATGCAAGGTGATAACAGCTTCTATAGCAGAACATCTCAACACCAAGTCCAATGAGCTTACCCTCTGTCTGTCTCTATGATAGGGGACAGCTGATCCCAATGTCTCAGCCTGTATTAATATCAAAAGAACCCAGTGAGTGACTTAAGCCTATAAGGAATGCTAATGAGTGAAACATTTCTCCTCCTGTCTATATTCCTTTTTTTCTGTAAGGTTAGTTCCTGGAATTATCAATAGCTATTATTCTACACCTGCTCTGCAAACTTCTCTGAACTAAACAGAATAATTAAAATTTAACACAAAATAAAAAAATCTATATTTAATTCTTAAACTTAAGTAGCCTCAAGACGTTTCATTATGCATTCAAATTTGAGATGGCTATGCTGAAAAAAATTTGATGTGTGAAAATATTTCTATTTTATTCTTAAAATTCATTTGATTGGCACACATTAAAATTAGATCACTGCTCATTATTTTCTTTAAAAAAATTAAACTGTATTTATAAATGCAATATACATGCTATATTTATATATGTGTATATTTTTTGAGCAAAATATTAGGTCTGGTAAGACAGCCTGTGTAAATTTACTAATTCTAAAAAAGCGTATCTCTCCACCAACCAAGATAACTCATACCTCTGATTGTACATTAGGCCTTGATTTGGAGAGAAGTGAAGATAAGATTATTTCATCATTATGGAAAAGTGAAGCTAAATTATCTTATATAGGCAAGAATATTCATTATAAAATATCATAAATCACTGATTCCCCATTATTTTACTTTCTTAAATCACATACAAGCTGTAAGACAAAAACATGCCCTTGTTATCTAGCTGAACATGAGAACATATGTCACATGCTGCCTATTCAAAATGCACTCCCTTATAAAGATTGAAATTTCAAAGAGTGTTAATAGAAGGCAGACTCTAAAGTTCTTCTGTAGAGGCTATTACTCCACACAAATGAAAATTCAGGGCACAGTGCTATGGGCTCTTTGGCCCATTCTGCTGAATTGAAAGAGAAAATTGAAAAGCCTCAATTATTCTATTTATTAGTTTGATGAGTTTTTATAACATGAAATGAATTTTGTGATTAATGAGGATTTTATGTAGACTGTACATAAAAAAACTTCACCTGCAAAAAGCAAATAGCATTATTTTCTGGCTAGTGAAGGTGAAAACGAAATACAAGATGAAGTTGATTGACTTAAATTTAATATATAAAAGGTAGCACTAGTTAATAGAGTATTGATTAAAGATATAAAAAGAGATGGTGACAATTCATCAAATATGCTTGTTCTAGGTCCTCAGAGTGGCTTTTCTTATAACTGATTTATATTTTTATATTACTCTTTTCATATCTAGTTTTTTTCCTATGGACATATCAGAATCATCTACCACCATTACCAGCAACACACACTCATACAAAAAAGTTATTTTGAAAATCTCTTAGTTTATTTTAACATCTTAAATGGGATTGGTCTTACAAATAGAAGCAGGTGCTAAGGGGTTGGGAGTAAATATAATTAAAACATATTGCCCTGAATTAATTAACAGACAAAAATAAAATTGAAAAATAGAGAAATGTGTCTATTGTATATGTTTTAATCTATTAATATTAATTTTGGTAATACTTTAAAAATATGATTCATCCAAGTGGATATATAAAATTTATGGTATAATCTGTTTCTTTCAAATACTTCATGATATTATGACATATATATGTGTATTTTCATCCACAGTTCCTGGCTTATAACTCCCATAGCCATTATTCTAATGTTGGGGTGCTTTAGGCCTCAGAAGCAGGCCTCAGATAACAGAATGTCTCTCTCTAACCTCCTCTTCACCTTTCACCTGATCTAATCTGATTGTTGGGTTACAAGACCTTCTTTCCAAAGAGGATTCTGCCTCATACCTGAAGGAAGATAGGTTGCACAAGGAGGCCAAAAAGAATCAGAACTGTAGGCCTTGCTGTGTTTCCCCACTCAGTCTGTAAGTGTCATATATCATTTTTGATATATAACAAATATAGTGTTACATATCATTTTTGTCCAATCACATTTCTACATGATTGTCAGTCACTCCTATGCAACAAAGTTTGCATAAAAGGTCCAAAAGGACAGGGTTCAGAGAGCTTCCAGAGTGCTAAACATGTGGAGATTCCTAAAGGGTGGTGCACCCAGGGAGAGCAAGCTCTGCACCTTTACCCCTATACCTCGCCCTAGGATCTTTTGTACTACCCTTTATAATTAAACCAGAAAACATGAGTGTTTCCCTGACTTGTGCGAGCTGCTCTAGCAAATTAATTGAGCTTAAAGAAGGAATTCATGGGAACTCCAACTTCAAGCCAGTTGGTCAGAATCCCAGAAGCCCCAGACTATCCATTGCTGTCTGAAGGGGAAGCAGTCTTGGGGACTGAGCCCTCAACATGCAGCATTTTATGCTATCTCCAGGTAGATAGTGTCAGAATTGAGTTGGGGATATCCAGCTTGTGTCCGCTTGCTTGTTGGTGAGGAAACGCCCCTCCACATTTGTTCACAGAAGTCTTCTGTTTGAGTTGATTGTGTTGTTGAGTAACAGAATAGGAAAATACGCTTTTGCATGAGTTTGAGTTTTTCCAAACACGATTGTACATGGGACTATCTTTATGATATATCAGATTGTAAAAGAGTTTTTGAATATTTGGTTTCCTTATTGAATTATCTCTTACTTTTTACTAGGTATTGTACTCTTCACCTATAAGTTACAAACACACACACAGACATTGAAACTTTAACTTCAATTCCATTCCTAGCACCATGAAAGAGAAAAAAAAAATTCACACATGGTCTCTCCCCAGGGTTATGCAAAAATAATTACAAATTCTAATTCAAGAAAAGAATTAGTTTTATTTTTCATTATTTTTATAGATTTAGGGAGTACAATTGCATAGTGGTGAAGACTGAGCTTTTTGTGTATGCACCACTCAAATAGTACACATAGTACTCTTTAGGTAATTTCTCATCTCACACCCCTCTCTCTCCCTCCAACCCTCCTACCCTACTGAGTCTCTGATGTCTATTATTCCACTCTCTGTGTCCATAGGTACACATTATTTAGCTCCTATTTATGAGAATATTCAGTTTGACTTTCTGAGTTATTTCATTTAAGATAGTGGCCTCCAGTTCTATCCATGTGCTGCAAAAGAAATGATTTCATTCATTTTTATGGCTAAGTAGATTCCATGTAAGTATATGCCACATTTTCTTTATTCAATCACCAGTTGTTGGACACTTAGGTTGATTCCATACTTTTGCCATTGTAAATAGTGCTGCAATACACATATGAGTGCAGGTATCTTTTTAATACAATAATCTCTTTTCCTTTGGGTAGATACCCAGTAGTAGGATTGCTGGATCAAATGGTAGTTCTATTTTAAATTCTTTAAGAAATCTCCATACTGTTTTCCATAGAGGTTTTACTAATTTACATTTCCACTGACAATGTATAAATGTTTTCTTTTCTGTACATTCTCACCAACAACTATTGTTTTCAGACTTTTTAAAAATGGCCATTTTGACTGGTATAAGATGGTATCTAATTATGGTTGTAATTTGCATTGTTCTTATGATTGGTGATGTTGAGCATTTTTGTATATCTTTGTTAGCCATTTATACGTCTTCTTTTGAAATATGTCTGTTCATGTCCTTTGCCTATTTTTAATAGGGTTTTTTTTTTCTTGTTGAGTTGTTTACATTCCTTGTAGAATCTGGGTATTAGTCCTTTGTCAGATGCATAGTTTGGGAAGATTTTCTCCCGTTCTGTAGGCTGTCCATTTACTCTGTTAATTATTTCTTTTGTTGCACAAGAGCATTTTAGGTTAGTTAAATCCATCAGGCCATTTTTGCTTTGCTTTTGAGGTCTTAGACATAAATTTGTAGACCAACATTGAGAAGAGTTTTTCCAAGGTTTTCTTCCAGAATTTTTATAGTTTCAGATCTTATATTTAAGTCTTTAATCCATTGTCAGTTAATTCTTTGATATGATGTGAAATATGGATCGAGTTTCATTCTTCTGAATGTGGCTATCCAATTTTCCTGGCACAATTTACAAAATAAGATGTCCTTTCCTGAGGGTATGTTCCGGTAAACTTTGTTGAAAATCAGTTGGTTTATAGGTATGTGGCTTTATTTCTGGATTCTCTATTCTCTTCCACTGATCTATGTAACTATTTTTATATAATACCATGCCATTTTGGTTACTGTAGCCCTGTATTATAATTTGAAGTCAGGGAATGTGATGCTTCTAGTTTTGTTTGCTTTGTTAAGATTGCTTTGGCTTTTGGGCTTTTTTTTTGTTTCATATGAATGTTAAATAATGTCTTCTAATTCTGTGAAAAAATGACATTGATATTTTGATAGGAATTGCATTGAATCTGTAAATTACTTTGTCCAGTATGGTCATTTTATGATATTGATTCCTAAAATCTATGAACATGGAATGTTTTTTCATTTGTTTGAGTCATCTATGATTTTTTATCAATGTTCTTAGTGCTCCTTTTAGAAATCTTTCACCTCCTTAGTTAAATGTACCTCTAGGTGTTTTATTATTATTTTGTAGTTATAGTAAATGTGATTGAGTTCTTGAATTAGTTCTCAGGTTGTTAGATGTTGAGGTGTAGAAATACTGCAGATTTTATATATTAATACATTGATTTTGTATCCTGAAATTTTACTGAATTCATTGATCAAATCTAGGAGTCTTTTGGAAGAGTCTTTATGGTTTTCTAGGTATAAGAGCATATCATCAAGCAAAGAGAGATAATTTGAATTCCTCTTTTCCAATTTAGAAGCCCTTTATTTCCTTCTCTTGCCTGGTAGCTCTGGCTAGTGTTTCCAGTACTATGTTGAATAGGAGTGGTGAAAGTAGTATCCTTGTCTTGTTTCAGTTCTTAGGTAGAATTCTTTCACCTTTTTCCTGTTCAATATGATGTTTGATATTGGTTTGTCATATATGCTTTTATTATTTCGAGCTATGTTCCTTCTAGACCAAGTTAGTTGAGGGTGTTTAATCATGAAGTGATACTGAATTTTATCAAATGCTTTCTCTGCATCTATTGAAATGATCATATAGTTTTTGTTTTTGTAGTAAAGCATATTTATTGATTTGCATATGTTGTACTATCATTGCATCCCTGGAATAAACCCCACTTCACACGGTGTATTATTAATATCTTTTTGATGTGCTATTGGATTCAGTTTGCTAGTATTTGTTGGGGAAGTTTTGCATTTATGTTCATCATGGATATTGGTCTATAGTTTTCTTTTCTTGTTATGTCTTTGCCTGGCTTTTGTGCCAGAGTGATATTGGCTTCATAGAATGAGTCAGGGAAAATTCCCTCCCTCCTTGGTATTTTGGAACAATTTCAGCAGAATTGGTGCCAATTCTTTGTGTGTCTGGTGAATCTGTCTGTTCCTGGTCTTTTTCTGTTGGGAGGTTTTTTTTATTACTAATTCAATCTCACTACTCATCAGATTGTTCAAGATTTCTGCTTTCTTGTTCAATCTTGGGAGCTTGTATGTTTCCAGGAATTTATTCATTTCCTTTAGATTTTCTAGTTTGTTAGCATAGACATGTTCATAGTAGTCTCTGATGATATTTTTTATTTCTATGTTATCAATTGTATTGTCTCCTTTTTCATTTTTGATTGTGCTTATTTGACTCTTCTCTCTTCTTTTCTTGGTTGATCTAGCTAGTGTTCTATCAATTTTGTTTATCCTTTTAAAGAACCAACTTTTCATGTCATTGATCCTTTGGAATTTTTTATTTGTCTCAATTTCATTTAGTTCTGCTCTGATCTTGGTTATTTATTTTCTTCTCTTAGCCTTGGGTTTGGTTTGCTTTTGTTTGTCTGGTTCCTTGTGTTGCCACAACAATTTGTTAATGCATGATCTTTTTATCTTTTTGTGTATACATTCAATGCTATAGACTTACTTCCCTCTTAGCACTGTTTTTGTGTATCCCAGATATTTTATTATGTTGTGACTCTATTTTCATTAATTTCAAAAATTTTTATTATCTGTCTTGGTTTTGTCATTCAGGAGCAGATCATTCAGGAGCAAGTTGTTTAATTTCCATGTATTTGTATAGTTTTGAGAGTTCCTGTTAATATTGATTTCTGGTTTTATTCTGCTGTGGTCTGAGAAGATATATGATATGGTTTGATTTTTTTTAATTTATTGAGACTTGTTCTGTGGCCTAATATATAGTCTATCTTGGAAAATGTTCTATGCACTTATGAAAAGAATGTATACTCTAAGATTGTTGAGTACAATGTTCTCTAAATGTCTATTAGGTCGATTTGTTATAGAGTCCAATTTAAGTCCAATGTTTCTTTGTTGTTTCTTGTCTTCACAATTTACTCAGTGTTGTCAGTGAGGTGTGAAGTCCCCCTCTGTTATTGCATTGTTTTCTATCTCTTTTCTTAGGTGTAGTAGTATTTGTTTTATGGTGCTCTGGTGTTGGGCGCATATATATTTAGGTTTGTTATATCTTCTTGAATTGATCCCTTTAACATTATATAATGACTTTCTTGGTCTTTTTTTACTGTTGTTGATTTAACATCTGTTTTATCTGATATAAGCATAGCTATTGATGCTCACTTTTGATTTCTGTTTGCATGGATTGTCCTTTTCCACCCACTTACTCTGAGTCTATATCTTTATCAGTTAGGTAAGTTTTTTGTAAGCAGCATATGGTTAGATTCTGGGGCTTGTTAATCCATTGTGCCAATCTAGATCTTTAAGTGGAACATTTAGTCCATTTATATTCAAAGTTATTACCCATATATAAGGTTTTGTTCCTGTCATAATGTTAATTGTTTCCTAGTTGATCTGTAGTCTTACCTGTAGACTTACTTTACTTTATGTGCAACAACTTCCTCCTTTGTTTTTCTATAAGACACAACACATATATTGATGGTAAGTCCCTTATGATTATACTTTTGCTCTAATGAGAATACTTTATGAAGTACATACTGTTCTGCCAGTCACAAATCTTGGAAGTGAAGAAAATACAGTGAGAATTATTCTGCTTACAGTAGAGTGTTTGGGGCATTTTATTCTTTTTTCTTTTTTTTTTTTTTGACCCACAGAAAACATTGACTCATGCTTGCCAATTTGCGCCTATGCAAGAAATCAGCTACTGTGTCAAATAAGTACCAATCCATCCTACTACATATCCATATATAGCTAAATAAATGGACTCTGATCCAGCATAGGGTGAATGCTCAACTTAATAATCAATCCAGTTGGTGGTCAGATCAATTGCCCAAGATCAATCTAGTTAAAACCATTAAACAACCCAAGAGAAAATACACTGAACAATTCTATTATGTCCTACTTCATTTTCATACTTTTCAATAGATAAGAGCATAAAGAATACAATAATGCATTTTATTTATTGATGATAGAGAAAACAGGATTAAGAGTTGCATTATTTCTGTTCACAAACAGGATCCCATATAGTTGACATCATCCTAGGGTAAAATTATAATCTCTTTCTCAAGATTATATAATAAGACTAAAAATATCTGCTTGACTAATACTTTAAAAGTAAGTGTGAGATACTAGACTTGAAGTAAAATGACAAATAAAACCTTGGCATATTTTTCTGCTGCAAATTTCTCATTTGTGAAAAAAAAATTTATAATATATATCTATATGTCAATCTTTTATAGTCAAGTGTCATTCTGGTCACTTAGCTCCCAAGATAATAGAAACTAATGGTATTATGTTGGAATAATTTTGAACCCTCATAGGGAAACTGCTGAATAGAATTAAGAATTGCTATTAATCACAGCTATGCTCAAGTTCAATATACTTGCATATTAAATTTAGCTTAGCCTGTATAATGCCTAAAGATACATTTAAACAATTACATGATGCTTCTACATGGTTATGTGGAGCACACACCCAAATTTTCCAGCTCAATCACAGTGTTAAATATTATATTTCATTGTCAGCACATGCATTCTGGTTTTGAGTTAGAAAAATTTAGTCACTTTATTTAATGATTATAGTCTGTGATTCACAAAGTTTATTTGGTTTACTCTATTACTAATTAAAACTTCTTCTTGCTGCTTTAATAAATATAATTCCTGCTTATTGATATAATGACTTGCATATGTAAATAGTATAATATTTCCAAAATGTATGAGTATACATTTTGTCCTTTTCTAAAATTAAAAGTTAGTGTAGTTAATAAAGAAAATACAATATTTGCCAAGCTTTCTTCCTCTTTATAGTCATCAAATTACTAAGTCAACGTTAGTCACAATAGGCACAAAATCAGTCACTGAACAGTCTAAGAAAGTGGGCAAAGAGTTTTTTCCCACAACTAATACAGGCCATTTACACAGTAAATATCAGGAATACAGTATGCAAAAACATGTAAATATTCATAACAATTAAAGTTTGCAATATTTCTTATGGTTTGTAATTTCACATTTACTTTTTACATTATGTTAGAACAAACTGTATGAGGTTCCCATTTAAAAGAAGCAAAGGTGCTAAAGCAAGACCTAAATGATGGGGTGTTGTCAATTTAGCAATGTCTGTCTGGTCCTTAGGAGAGAGATTATTACTGAAATATTGGGGAAGACAGTCAGATAACCAACTTCCAGAAAAAATTTCCCCAAGCTGCTGCTTGATGATATCTTCCCCATTTATATTCAAGCAATTTAGGGGGGTGATATAGTCAAGATACTAAAAATTGGGTCAGTGAAAATTGGATGGAAGTTGAGGGAATGGATGATTCTGAACATAATGTAGTGGGAGATGTTTCTCAGCTTCTATTCAAGCATTGCCTGGTTACTAGGAAGAGGCTGGCTGATCTGAACAGAAAAGAGCAAGCCAAAAGAAATAAATATAGCCTTAAAAATTAGAGTGTGGTAGTTTTAAAACACGGCCACAAATTCTTTTAACACTCCACCTATCAAGAGATGAGGCCTATGCCCCTTCCCCTTGAATATGGGTGGAGTTTTGATTACTTCAACCAAAACAATACAGTGGATTTAATACCATATATTTTCTGAGGATAGTTCATATAAAACAATACAGATGTCTCCCTTTATTGGAACATTTGGAGCTATGAGCTCCAAATCTGACTACCTTGAATTCTCCATGTCATGAAGAAGCCAAAATCACCAGGAGAATCATACAAATATATTAGTGAAGAAATCTCCAGGTAAATCCAGCCTCCGGTCATTCAAGTCACCACAGCCATCTGTGTCTTCCCAGCTGTGGCCCAAACATCACAGAGTAGAGATAAACTATCCTCACTATACTCTTTCTGAATTTCTGACTCACAGGACCTGTGAGCATAAGAAAATAGTGGTTGATTGTGCCTTTAAGCTTTCAGATAGTTTCTTACATAGTAATAGATGTCAGGTACTATGGATGATTTTGATATATATATCAAAATATATATATCAGGGCAGGGTTTTAACTCTTACTGCTTTTTAGGAAGAAGATCTTGGTGAAACAAATAATAAATAAGGAGATTCAGCTTGCTTTATAATGGATAAAAAAATGTAGCTAAAAGAGGCAGTCAAAAGTAGCATGATAAAGTTTTGTTGGTTTTATAGTTATTTCTCTCTGAAAAATATGAAGGATCTAAATTTCCCCATCACACTCAGACTGTGTAAGAACCAGAATGATCTAGTACCTCTTCTGCTTGAATAGCACAGAGATACAGAAGAACCTTGTCTCTCTCTTAAAGAATGCAGTCTGGATCTTAGAGGGAGAACATAGTGGTAGAAAAATGGAAAAAGAAACATGAAAGAGAAAGAGAAAAAGAAGAGGGAAAGAAGATACCCCAAGATGTTCCTCTGTGGTGGATACCATATGCACTAGTAGCTGAATCTAGGAAATTTTAGCACCAAGCTTTAGACTCATCCACTTGTGACTCCTTCTGGTGATGGTTATGGCACCATTTGAGGGGTGATATTTTGGAAGATTCATCTAGCACACTATGAGACAACAGGACCATTTTGGAAACAATTGCAGTAAATCATGGTTTTGAAGACTGTTAGCAACAATGTTGAAATGTAGTGGAAGAGTAAGATGAGAATGTTAACATGGGTGGGGGCCTCACAAGGAATCAGTCAGAACAACCACAACTGGCAATAGGAGACAGCATCTCTGCATCAACTTAGGACTCAAACGCAGAGCAGCAGGAGTGAGAGAAGAAAGGAGAGTGAAACCTATACTCAGAGAACTTACATGCCCTCAAGTGCAGTTTTCTAACACCCAGTTCAGTGCTTCAAACCATCTGGAAATAGGAATAAAATGCCCACAATGAACTAAATTGGACTATCTAAATATAAACAGGATATCTTGAGCGTAAAAAAATTTACTGTAAGAATTGAAATTAAATTTAGCTGCCTACATCTATGTTGTTATATAATCAGCAAAGGGGGGGTTTCATCTCTTCACCTGATTTTGGGGAGTTGAGATACAGTAAAATATATTAATAGAAAGAAATTACCTAAACTTCAAGTCTAGCAGAGCTAGTGCTCTCAATTCTCAGAGCAAACCATTGTTTTAGATTTTGGAGGCTTCACTTTTTTCTCATTCATCAGGAGTTTATATTTCTTCAAGAAATTTCCTTTGTTTTTTTTGTGATTAAAAAAATAAGTTTTTAAACTTTATCTGATCAGTTTCCTGCTACAATACAAGGAAGATAATGCTTTTTATAATTTATTAATAAATTTCAGCACACACACAAAATCGTGTCTTGATCATGACAAGACCTAATGTATTTTGAAAGTTATTTTATAACTAGACTAGAACGTAAGGGGAGAAGGCAGAGAAAAGGAGAAAAAGAGACATTGTTTATTTGCATTTTAATAGAATAGGAATCCCATTTTGAAAACTGCTGCAGTTTCATTTTAAACCAAGCCATTTTTGAATACATCCATTCAGCATTTTTAAACACCTCTGTTTCCCATTAAACTACTACATACATTTAATTTCCTCAATTGAAACTCCACTGAGATAACAATACAGAAAAAAGTGTGAGCACTTTGGGGAATACACTGACAAATGTAATAGTACTTGTGTAGCATGTTCCATCTCAGTGCCCAGAAAAGTACCGAATCTGACAAAATGTTTCTTACTTTCTTAAATGAACAGACTCTACTAGCTCAAGATGACTACTAACATTATCGTTTTTTAAAAGAAAATTTTATTTACATATGCTTCCTTTCCCCTTAGCTCTAAACCAAATGAATTGATTTAGTTTAAATATTTTATTTGTCTAGTGACCTTGTGAATCATATCAGGCTTTTTAAAGAATGTCTATTGTAAGGTAGGTTATTACTAAACATCTACAACTGATAATGTGAAGGGATTATGGCATTCATTCACATAGGAAAGAAAATAGAAATTGGAACTGTTGAACTACTGTTTACATAATGAGGTTTATAACATCTAATTTTAAGTTAGTGCCACTTATTCCTCTGTTTGGGAAACTAACTTTCACTAAAGTTAATTAGAAATGAATACATTACAATAAGAGATTATTTTACCTGTCAATAAAACTGATCCTAGGATGTTTTGAGGCCTGCCTTTGTAAAACTCATAAATCTTGAGAATGACATTGTCAGTTCTTAATTATCTTAAAATTAATCTCTCTTCTCCTCCTTCCCTCCTGTTTCAGAGAAGAAATTATCCCTAGTACTTTTTGTGGCTAACGTCTCTCTCTCTACTCTGCTTTCATCTACTGCTGCCCCTTTCAGAGAAGTCTTTCTCTAGTGGAAGACACTGTAAGGATGGAAAGAGATCAACTTTCAGAATAGGACAGACCTGGGTTCAGACCCAGTTCACTGTTTCCTAATTCCCAGAGGTGTGACCTTAGGCCAATTACTTAAACCCTTAGCACCAGTAAATAGTTTGAGAAGCCCTTTCCCCTACAGAGTAAAAGTTTAGCCACTGGTTAACTCTAGTCAAATAACTCCTGCATGGTAGATCTGGACAGGGAGGAACTATAGTTGTGCTATGAATATCTGATGGTGAAACCACAGATAGGGACTTTCATAAATGCAAAGACTGTTGTAACTAACATCTTCCTTGCAAGGATGCTGGAAACTATGGTTGTAAAGTTGTTTCAAGAGCTGTTGGCTCTGTGGACATGAGGCTTCTAAGTCAGGCCATTTTGCATATGCCTGATCTGAATCTCATCTCCCAATACCTGAGCTATCTGCTGGATTGCTTCATGGACTCCCTCATGAGGCTTCCCGGGTGACATTCTGTGTCACGGTCCTATAGAGCCTCCTAAGTATCCTTGTGTCAAATATGGGCTATGATAGTCCATGAGAGTCTTAAAGTTTAGTTGAGCCTAAGAAGACCCCCTGATGAGCAGTGTGGAAGTATAATAATATCTAACCCCTAGTGGTACTATGAAGATTAAATCAGGTTGTATATAAATGAATGTGTATAGTGATTCACACACATTTCTATATGTTTCCACACATGTACTGTAAGAGAAAGATCACTGCATTGAAGTTTTAGCACAATTGTAATTTAAAATGTATTTTAGTAATTTATGATGTTGACCTTTCCCTGGCAAAGCGTAAATCTGATGAGGGCAGGCGTCACCACTTTCATTTTAGTGTTCTCAACTTTTATCAGAGTACTTCCACATAATAGGTGTTCAGGTTATGTTTGTTCTTTCCTGTTACTGCCCCTTGCCTGAGAGAGTCCAAATTGAGATGTATGGAAAGCCAATTCCTTATAATTTTGACAAATGCTATTCAAAATGGGAAAGAAAAAGACTCACTGGTGAAATAAATTTGGCAAACATTAGGTTAGGTAATGCTAAACAGGTTTTCTTTTTATTACAGTAATTCTTGCCATTCTCCAACATAAAGTGGAGTGGGAGAAGGGGAAAGATACTCACTGCTTATGCAATTCCACCACCCTCTTTTTTAGAGCCAGCTTTTGAGATAGGTTTTATGCAGATGACACTGCAGAAAATACTGCCAAAATCTAAAGATAGGCCCTCTTGGAGCTGTAGTGTCCCTGGATATAAACAGATGCATCTAATTATCTCACATTATAAGTGAGGAGAATGAGAACAGAAAGATTTAGTAAATTTCGTAGGACCCCACAAGTAATATTTTCCTATAGAGCTTACCGTATTGTTGATTGAAAATTTATCATATAACTTGCCAGCCACAGCTTGTTTATATTATGCCCCTCATGCTAATCACTCCTGAAAACAAAATAAGATGAAGTCAAAACTTGAGCATATGTCCAAGAACCAGAAGGACCCTAGGGAGCTAGGTCCCTGGAAGTGGTCCCACTTGGTCCGTACACATGTAACCACTGAAATGTTGGCTCTCCACAAGGACCAGATGAAATTTTGCATCACATTTGCTTTTCTAAGTCTCCTTGGATCCTTGACCCTCAGCATGGTGATAACAAACCTGTGATTCCCTTATGTTTCTAAAATTTTTCAATATTTTCACATCTTGGAAGGGACGTATATCTACTTCTCTCTAGTACTCATTTTCTTGTTTGCCTGCCCAACTCAACCACAAGTTCCGCAGCAAGAGGAACCATCAGTTACTCATTACTACACTCCCAGCACCCAGCCCATAAGTATATCCTTGCCAAACATTTTTTAAATGACTAAATGAGCTAATGTGATGAGGAGAGTTTTAAAAAAGGCATAGAATTGATCTGAGCCAAGAATCTTAGAAAATTCAGAACACAGTAGCTCTGAAGACCAGGAATATTACAAGTAATTAATGACTTATCCTTATCTTTTTGCAAAACAATGGTGTTAGGAGAGGAGAAAATATTTAACAAAATTCTGTCATTAACTATTATATCTATATAAGTATCTACTGAAAACTTAAGACAATCTTATGATTCCCAATATATTTCACTGATCTTAATAAAGGCTGTATAGGGTCCTGGGCTATTATTTACTTTAAAGTAAACAATTAAATATATAACATATTTTTGAAGAATTCATGAAGACTGTAATCTATTTTCACTCAAGATAGAGTAATTCTATTCTGTGTTAGTATAAAAGAAGCTATGAAGTATCTGAGCCTTGGAAATCTTTTAGAAGAAATCTTTGGGAAAGGGAACATATAACAGAGACATTCTGGGCAAAGAAGGGGTAAATTCATAATTAGATTCTAAAAGACATGAAGCTTATTGCTGCACCATATGACATATTGTACTATCAAATTTTACTCACAAAAAGAAAGAAAAATTGATCTTCTGTGAGGCATTTAAAGGAATTTTGTACTGAAAGGATAAAAGGAAAAGTCTAAGGGGTATAAGGATGGGTTTCAAGGACAAACTCTTATTTCTACTGTTAGTAAAAAGAAATCAGGAATGTGGTTTGAGACAATCAACACAGACATCTGATTTATGTGACTACAAAAAGATTCTTTCCACCCGTAGTAAGTCTTAATCATCACCTTACAAACATGCCTTCCCATTCTAAAAGATCTTACATTCTCTAGGTCTTGAATTGGTGAGGATTATATTGGTTACCAAGAAACACAACTCAAAATAGTTCAAACAAAAAAAGGAGATAATGATTGAATGGAAACCCTAATAATATTAATGTCACATACAATATTTGAGACATACTCATACTAAAATATTATTCATTGTTTATCTGAAATTGAAGTTGAATTAGGCTTTCTATTCTATCTAGCAACCCTAAACATCATATTAGTGAGGGATGGAAACCTCTTAGAAAACCTCTGGTTTAATCTTTTTGAGGTACTTAAATGGAATGTTGTAAAAGTTTAATGAGCTAATAATGTATCTAAAATACCCAGAACATAAGTATTTTTAAATAGTTGCATTTATAACTACTTTTGAAATTCTTATAAGTGCTTCTATTAACATTGACACATATTACTATTTTATAGATGATGAAATTCAGGCTCAAAAAGAGCGGGGTGACATTATAAAGGTCTTGCTGCTATGTATTGGCAGAACTTCACATCCTCTAACTGCCAAACTGATGTTTTGCATACTATTCCATTTTGCCGGATGAGATTACCTGCTATGAACTGTGGTAGGTCCCAATTTGTGCAACATGTGGTGTTACTACAGAGTACTAGTGTCTCTGCCAAAGCAGCAATATAGTTTAAGAAAAGATAACTCTGTGCTAACAAAAATAATGAAAAAAAGAGCAAGGAAGGAGGGAGGGGGAGAGGGAAGAAAGGAGGGAAAGAATACATTAAATTGCAAATGGATCATCCATTGTCACCATAGGTTTTGCAGTTTAATAAAGAGAAGTTTACAGCAGGTAATAAAGCATTAATCTACTTTTACTTCTGCTGTGTGATTCATGCAACTGAAAATTTTGCTGTTTTCTTTCCCCTTCTCCTGTCAATGAATATCACACTGAAGATTTCTTATCAATAGTAATTTTCATTAGAATTGGTGAAATCAAATATTTAAACTATTTGTACTCAGCCCATAGTTGGGAGGAATTCAGCCCTGAGTAAAACAAATTGATGTTTTCCTGATCTATAATTGAGCAAGATGTTTGGGGCCATTTAATTATATCCTTTATCTTTAAATTATATTCAGGGGTTTAGTTGAAATGCCTGATATTTTGGTTATAATAGTCCTTTGATTATGATATATGCCTGATGCTGTTTTCTAGGTCTTCAGTTATAAGATATTACCAACTAACAGGGGCCAACCCACTAAAGTTACAGGGACACTCTTAAGATAGCTCATATTTCAAAAACACACTGGAATATATCTATCTTATATGACCTATAACCTCCAGTACAATATTAAAAAACATACAAAATACAGAGAACTAGCTATATATCAATGAAGTAACTAGAATGAAGTACACATTTGACTTTAGATAGTCAGAGATATGTTAATAATTTAAACCTATTTTATTTTGAATTCACAGTGTCAACCTACCCATCACCTAAATGGATTTATGAGAAACATGATTTTGTGATTCAATCCTTAAAAAGCAGAGGGTCAATATCTGATTTTGAAACTATATGACTATCACCATGAATTGCAACATGAATTAAACTCTCCAAAAATATAGGTTGACTTGACCCCAGATAAAATGGGTAATTATTATGATGAAGAATAGCATACACGTGAAGTGTTAATATTATCTATTAACTTATTTTAAAGCCCTCTGAGAGAAAATACTTAGTTTTTTATTGCATATAAAGTTCTCACCTGCACAATCTTGATTAAAAATCAGTGGCAAATAAGTGTCTAGACTTCCTTTTTTTTTTTTTTTTACTACATCTTGGAGTAATTCCTAGACTGCAGGGGTTACTCACTATCATCAGTAAACATAAAGCCATTAAAGAAAAGTGCAACATTTTCAACTAACCTATCTAAAAAACTACCTCTAAATAACTGCTTCAATCACTTCTTCTGATTAGCTAGCAGCAGGGTTTTTCCAAAAATTTTTGGTGCTCACAGTAGCCCAAACTCCTGGACAAGTTTACCCTCCTACATTTTGTGGTCAGCTTGCAAGAGTGAAAAGAATTAGGGGAGCAAATATACTCTACCTCAGTCAGAATTCCAGGTGCAACCTTCAGGGGACTATTGTAACAACCAATTTTCTGTAGCCAAATCAGTCACAAGCACTAAGCAGGGGACATTTTGCAAGCTGGGTTCACCATAGGTGGGACAGCTTTTGATGAAGACCCATTAGGGTGACTAGTGTCTGATCAACTTCAATGTGGACCTGGCTGATTGAGTGAAGGTAGTACCTTCCTAGGCAAACATATCATAATCAGAGGACTATTATATCCAAAATAGCAGGCGTTTCAACTAAACCCCTGAATATAATTTAAAGATAAAGGACATAATTAAATGGCCCCGAACATCACAATAGATGAGCTTCATATAAATTATGAAGCAGTTAACAAAGATACACATATAATCAATGATTATATGTATAGTAATAATAAAATAATGATTCTAGTTTAAACAATTCCTGAGTCTCCAATCTTAATTTTTCTAGCTATAAATAAACACCAAGCTATATTTTTTTATTATAATAAGAACCTATAACTAGTTATAAACTTCACATATGAATACTTATTCTAAATTTATAAAGCCTAAACAAAATTATAAATTACATGATAAATATTTGAGATGATGAATATACTAATTACCCTGATCTGATCACTATACATTATATGTATCTCAACATCACTATGTACCGCATGAATGTGTTTAATTATTACTTGTCAATTAAAGAAAATTAATTTTTTTAAAAAACTCAAAAAACCATAAAATCAATAACAAATTTTACATCATTAATTTGACAAGTGATGTTATTTTATTAAATAAGTACTTTTAATTTATATATAATACATATTGCTATGATGAAGGTTCTAAGTTTAGAATACACATAATCTACTTTTTTGTGGGAAAATATGTACAGTGTAAAATTTGCCAGTTAGCCATTTTTTAAGTGTATAGTTTCACGCCATTAAATACATGCACATTGTTGTACAAACATTGCCACCACCTATTTCTAGAACTTTTCCCATTTTCCAAACTGAAACTCTGTATCCATTAAACACCAACTCTCCATCTTCCCCTCCTCACAGCCCCTAACCACCATTTCTAGTTTTTTATTTCTCAGCATATTACGAGGGTACAAATGTTTAGGTTACCTATATTGCCTTTGCCCCACCCGAGTCATAGCTTCAAGCGTGTCCATCCTGGAGACAGTGCGCACCACACCCATTACATGTATATAGACCCATCCCCTCCTCCCCCACATCTGTCCAACACCAGATGAATGTTACTATATGTGCACTTAAGTGTTGATCAGTTAACACCCATTTGCTGGCGAGTACATGTGGTGCTTGTTTTTCCATTCTTGTGATACTTCACTCAGCAGAATGGGCTCCAGCTCTACCCACGATAATACAAGAGGTGCTAGATCACCATTGTTTTTTGCCAACCACCATTTCTGACTTTATGAATTTGACTACTTTAGATATCTTATATAAGTGGAATCATATAATATTTGTCTTTTTGTGACTGGCTTATTATTAATATTTTACTCAACAAAATGTCCTCAAGATTCATCTATGTTGTATCGTTTGTCAGAATTTCCTTTCTTTTTAAGGTTGAATAATAGTCCGCTGTATGCACATATCACATTTTATCTATCGATTCTTCCGTCAATGGAAGCTTGGTTTCTTTCACCTCTTGGCTATTGTTCATAATGCAGCTATGTACATTGGTGTTCAATTATCTAATTGTGTCCCTCTTTTCACTTCTTTTGGTTACCTACCCAAAGTGAAATTGCTGAATCACATGGTAACTCTGTTTAATTTATTAAGGAATCACCATACAGTTTTGCACAGTGGCTACAACATTTTACATTCTCACCAGCAGCCAACTTACATTTTTGATCCAAATACTTTTCTTAGCAGTGCCTGATCTTTAAGCCCAACTGCCTAATATAGACTTAATATGTTTGCTGCTGATAAAAATAATCTCAAAAATTATGCTAACAATGATAGTCCTCATAAATCCTTGATTTTAATAGATGAATATTCCTGCTTAAATTCTTGTTAGCATTCTGCTGTGCCTCCTAACTTCTGTCTATTTTAGCCTCTTTGCATTAGCGTATGTGTGCATTAATGTAACAAAGAGGGAAAGACATTTCTCTGTGTCTAATCAAGAAAACAAATAATCTTTTTTGTCATCCAGCATTCATTTGCCAAAGGTTCACTTTCTCTCTTCTCTATTAATGAATCCTTATGTGCTTCTGGTGCTGCTTCCCGAGACTGCATTTTAAGTACAGTCTCAAATTTACCAGTTCCTCCAGGGTTATCACGTTCATGACGGGGGGAGGGGCAGAATTCTGTCCTGGCCCTAGCACCAATAAGTTTACCTGTCCTGTCTTTCCTAGGCCCTGAGTTCTTCAGGTAGCCACAACTTTAGCCACCATTAGCACCTCTTTCTCATTATCACACCTTACCAATCACTCTTGACTGTTGTATTCCTGCCAGGTACCATATTGTATTTGGACTCTGATGTTCTCTGTTGTTTGAGGCTAAAAAAAAATAACTTCTGGAGAATCATTCTGCCAAAAAAAAAAAAAAAAAAAAAACCCATCCAATGCACTCCGATCTTTTCTAATCCCCTCTTTTTTTAAAAAAAAGAGTAAATAATGATATATCTAGAGGAAAATATAGCAAAAAATAGATATACTTATTCACTTTGTAAAAGAAGATTTCTGACCTTAAACATAATGGACAAAGTCAAAGAAAAATATAACATTTAAAGCATCCTTACATAAAGAATTGCATATATATAATGTATAAGTTTAAACAAAATAATATATAAGGCAGATAAAAGTGTCTGCAAGAAGTGATCATTGCTATTTAAAAATTAGTAAAGTTCTTGATAAAAACAAAGTTTATAAAATTAAAGCTGAAATAGTTAAAGAACATTTGAAATAATGCTTAACATCAATAAGAATAAAATGTAAATTAAAATGAGATACCATTTTTGCTAACAAATAAACATTATTTAATGATTATATTCAGTCTAGAAGGGTTTTAATGAGACGACACTCACATGTTGCTCATGGGAGTAAATTAACAAAACGTTTTGGAAAATGACCTGGTACTACACATCAAGAGTCTTAAATGAAACTCTGTTTCCCATAATTTCATTTTATAAATGTATCCTTAAAATCAGTCTAAAATACTAAAGATAAACAAACAGACAAAACACTGTGTAATAATAACTCCCGCCACATATTAACTGTCCACTTGGTTAGGCGCTCCATTCATTACGTGTTTGCAGACTAAGTGTTAAAAGCAAAATAACAAATATTACAATTCTCATTTTGCGAATGAGAATTACGCAGAGAGAAGTGAGGGTTTTATCGAGGGTACCCCAACTAGTGAGTGATGACACTAGGATTTAATGTCAGATTTGTTTGTCTAACCCTAATACCATGTCAATGGCATTTTTTAACACATGAAAATGTTCATATTATTTATAATGAGGAAAAACTGAAGACAACCTAAATATCTACCAACAGGGAACATGATTTTGAAAAATAGAGTTTATGCATATGATTATGTTATTTTTCTAAACCTAGACTGGTTCCAAAATTATTTGTTACAGCTCTGCATGAGCTATTATATTATGCCTCTATTAAAAATTAGGTTCATGAAAAGTTTATGTGAACATGGGTAATAATTATGTTATGAAGTCCATTGAAAAGAGCAAATTTGTAAATATAATGTGATTACAGCTTTGTAGAAAAACAAAACAAAAATCAGTTAGGAAAAAAAATCTATCTTTAATAGAGGTAACAGCTCACTCCTAGCCAGTGGCTCTAATCTCTCCCCAGGAATCCATTGCCATCTCACTCCTCTGTCTAGTCTTCTCTCCCCACCCCACCCCCACGTAACCAAGAACTGCAACCCAAACTCCATGCTTTAACAACTATAATCTTTCTTCATTTTTTCTTAATAGACTAATTACTTCAGTGTGTATGTACTAAGAACCCTCTGAACTAGTTTATATATTTTGGTAATTGTGATCATAAAAGAGTAAGTAAAACAGCTTGCATTTGTATTTATTTTTTACTTCATTCTTGTCTCATTACTTATTTTTCCCGCATATACGATTTTCTTTAAAAAGTACATACGTGGGAAGTGTATGTTGGAAAGAGAGAATGTGACCTAGAAAGAAATGCCTCAAAATATTACTCGTGGTTTAAAGTGTAGGGATGATCAGCGATACGTTTTTCATAAATTTTTTTTGTGTTTTTCTCCCACATAATCATGCATTACTCTCATTATCAGGAAAAATAAAATAGTTACCTAAATTAATTGATAATTTAAACAAAGTACCTAGTAGTGGAAAGACGAAGATTATCTGGAGCATGAATCCTAGGTCCCACCACAAACTAGCTATGTGCACTTGGTAAATTAAATAAACTCTCTGAACCTTGTTTTACTCACCTGGAAATTAGTTATGATACTTTTAACTTACCTGCAGGGTCGACAGAAAGGCTATAAAAAAACAGAAAGGTGAAGCACTGAGATACAGCACAGAATAGGTGCTCAAGAAATGAGAGCTAGTATTACATTCTGTTGTAAAGGTTTCACTTTCTAATCATCCTTTTCTCAACCTCTGGAGAGCAAGAGGCAGCTGTAGCTGGCATTATTCAACACAGCAGGAAATCCATTTAAACACCTTTAACTCTTCAAAGTTTCCCAGCCCTACCTGTCTGCCTGCACTAACGATCCCCAGCAGTGGGAGACCTGCCTTTGATTCCTCCTATGAGACTCTGGAACCAATGCAGTGACTGGTTTTGTTTCTCACTTTGGGTCCTTCTCTTGCACTGCTTTGTTTAAAGTACCTTAATAACATCTTGGAAAGTAAACTTAACATTAGCCCAGGTAAACTTTGTTATCCTTGTGGCACAGTCTTACTAAGTCATTAAATGCTCTGGAGTAAATCCTCCTGCTCTGCAGTTTAATAGGGAGTCTCTCTGAATTGTGGAATCAATTACCTTCCTACTCCCTGCTTCCCGTTAAAGAAAAGGATTGACAAATGACACGCAGAGGCCTGGTTAGTGAAATGAGTCCCTTTTCCCTTAACTGCAACTTAATCAGTTTGGTAGTCCCAGTGCTAATGAATATTAGTCCAACCAAATTTCAGCTGGAAGCAACCCAGAGAACTTCTCCAAGGCAATCATTTGGCAGATGAGAAAATTAAAGCCCAAAGAGTGAATGAACCACTGGGACATAGTAGGCACTGAATATGAGCTTGGTGAATGAATGAGCTTTTCATGTCAGAAAGCTAGAAGTGGTATAAGAAGTAATAGGTAATATGTGTTAAGGGCTTACTATTGTTAAGCACTCTTCTAAGTGCTTTATATGCATTAGCTAGTAGGTGTCCTTTGCTGTAATGCATTTTACAGGGTACAAAATTGGTGAATATAACAGTTTAATGACCCCACCAAGGCTGCACAGAAGATAAGTGGTGGAGGTAGACTTTAATCCCAAATAATCTGTCCCCAGAGGACACACTCTTAGAAACCAGATTATACGGCCCCTCACATTAGGAATCCAATCTCTGTATTTTTTAACTTAAAAATGTCCCTTAAGTCTCTCCATTTCTCTCTACTATTAATATTAATCAAGTTCAGCCACCATCCTCTCTCACTTAGATTCCCAAAATAGCCTCCTAAATAGTTTTACCTCTAATCTCCTACACATTCCCCAGTACCATCAGACTGGTCCTTATACACATGCACAGACACACACACACGCACGGAACACTACTCAGCCATAAAAGCAATGAAATCATGTATTTTGCAGCAACACGGATGGAACTGGAGACCATTAGGTTAAGCGAAATAAGTCAGAAAGTCCAATAGTGCATGTTCTCCCTTTCAAGCGGGAGCTAAATAATGTATACACATGGGCATAGAGAGTGGAAGACATTAGAGACTTGGAAGGGTGGGAAGAGAGTGTGGGATGAGAAAATATGTGATTATTATGTACGCTAATCAGGTGACGGTTATACCAACAGCCCACACTTTATCACTATGCAATATATATCCACGTAACAAAACTGCACTGGTACTTCCTAAAGCTATAAAAACAATTTTTTTAAAAAGACAAATTTAATCATACCATTCTCCATGGTTAAAACCTTGCAATGCTTTTTCATTATCCTTAGTGTATAATGCAATTTATCAATGGCTCATAATCATTTCCCCCTTGAAACTCACGTACCAGCCTTATGAAACTTCTTTCCTACAAAGCAATTCTTTCTGTGACCTCTGCTCTGGTGTACTCTTTGCCTTTGCTGGATAACTATTATACTATTGATCCCAGGTTTCAGCTTAGACATCATTTATTCAGGAAAGCATCCACCCAATCTCTCCAAGTCTTGGATAGATGGCCCCTCTTCGTAAGTGCTTCTCTAGCAAAGAACTGATCATGCCACATTGAAGATTCTTGTTGAGTTGCCTGTTTCTCCCATTAAATTATTTATCAAGGCTCAACTCAAACTAAATTTGCCTTTTCATCATTGGATCCCATTTGCCTACTAAGTTTGTTAACCTATCTGTCCTTTGGTTTCCTCAACGAAAATAGGACAGATGATGGAACTTTGTTGAGTTAAATGAGGAAAGACACCTAAAGTATATAGCTTTTGTCACATAGCTATGACTTAACAAATGGCCGTAAATATATTTTTTCAATATATAGACACTTATAAATATTTCATTAAAAAGGCAGCATAATTACATTAAATTCAACTAAAATGGTTATCTGATGTCTAAAATAAAATATAAATTTGATTTCAAACAGTGACAAATAAAAGACATGTTAAAAGGATGGGCAAAGAAAAGAGAAAACAAAGGGAAGAGCAAGATGGGGAGAAAAGCAGTTGTTAGACTATTTCTATTTTCATTTCTAGGGGCAAAGAGAGGAAAGGACAACTTTAATTATATCAAAAGTGGAAGTGTGTAGCTAAGTCATGGTGTGTGAGGTGGGCGTAGGCAGGGTTGTGGATGGTGCGTACAGCAATCAAAACAAGATACAAGTCAAAGACTTCCCACATTTAGTTCAGTTTTGTCATATGGCCTTCAGGGGGAGGGTGTAGTGGGGGTGAACAGAAATTGTGTGTAAACGTATCCTTGTCTTATTAAACTTTAGATTCACAAAGTTCTGCCTCATGTATTTTAGGGACATGTGTCATTATTTAGTGTGCGATCTCTGTTCTCAGAGGAGTTCTTGATCCTTCTGTGTGCATAAGGAAACTGTCCTCCAAGAAGCTCGCAACTATTATGTAAACTGCAGCCTTGTCAGTACAGAATTATGGCTCAATGAATACTGTGTCCCCATTCACTGAGACCCTATTTCTAGAATTATTCTCTCATCCTCTCCTCCTTACTTCATCCTGATTTTCTAATACTGAACCTGTTACTATCAGAGGTGGGTGAGTTTTCAAATATATTTTTAAATTCAGCCTTTGAGCAACATTTTCAAAGAAAGTCTTTATCTCTTCAATAGACTAGTGAAAGAATGAATACTTTCTCATTTCCTACCCAGGACTACACTGTCCATTGCTTTATCAAGATCCAAATGCTGGAGCTGCTCCATTCACCAGAAAATCCACGCTTTTGCATGGATCCATTCTGCCTCCTCCAGAATAAAGAGTATATAGAAAATACAGTCCTCTTACAAAGAGAGTTGCATCACAGGGAGAGGTCCCCAGTGCAACAAACCAGGCCCTTATTAGACTTTCAGTACATATCAGTATGCATATATATGTACACATACATTACACATATGCACACACACTGTGTGTATATGTATGTATGTGTGTATCTGTGTATACATACATGAAATAAATTATAAACAACTTTTTCCTGTCATGGCTAGCAAAATAGGAGATAAACTTCTTATGGTAAAGTAATTTGAATTTGAGTACAGGTTGAGAATCCCTTATCCCAAATGCTTGATACCAGAGTATTTCAGATTTGGGATTTTTTTGGATTTTGGAATATTCGCATATACATAATGAGATATCTTTAGGATGAGAGCCAAGTCTAAACACAAAATTCACTTATGTTTCATATACACCTTACATACATTGCCCAAAGGTAATTTTGTACAATATTTTTTAAAATAATTTTGTGCGTAAAACAAAGTTTTGACTGTGTTTTGACTACGACGTGAGGTCTTGCGTAGAATCTTCCAATTGCGGTGTCATATCCGCACTCAGTTTCAGATTTCGTTGCATTTAGGATTACAGAGTTTCGAATTAGGGATGCTCAGCCTATGCTAACTACATAACAAGCATCATGCTGAGCACTTTATAAGTATCTTCACTTAAGACTCATGACCACCTTATAAGATAGTCATTGTCATTCCTATTTTCCTATGCAGAAAGAAAGGTTCAGAGAGGTTAACTAGCCCAAAATGACACAGCAGTACACAGCAAAATTCAAGCTCTGCTCAACCTTCCTATGCCTAAGGATTAGGCCATAGCCTCAAACCACAGCACAAATGATCCTCCTTTAGGCTCTGAGGGAATTGTCACCATTACAGAGGTGCCTGGTTTAGAACATGTACAAACACGAGTAATGGCAAGTAAAGACCCTTGATGATACAGCTTGAACACCAAAGGGATGAACAAAGTCCGGTCTGACGATCCAGAAACCACCTCAAACTATAAAGAATGTGCTTCCCTTTTAATGCCACCTTCATGATGCCAGGCATAAAGCAAGCATTTCTTTGTTGGATATTATCACAGTTTTCTGCAGGATTCAGTGCTTCCTGCCTCCCCCATACTCAACAATCCCATGCCTTCAGCCTCCTATTTATTTTTCCTTACGAAAATACCTTCCAGACCCAAATGTAATACCAAACAAAAATAACTTTTTATTTTGGCTAAAAGATCACTTCAGGCCAATGCAAGGATTCTTGTAGTTTAATCTTGTTTCTACATCAAACATTCTAGTTGAAAAACAATTTTGTCATTGATTTCTCCATATTCTCACTCCCAAAGCATACCCCAAATATTTACCTCCTAGGAAGTTCTGTATTAGCCGGTGAAGCATGATTTCAGATACATTAAATCATAACCTATCATTTAGATTGATATGAACAATAACTAAACAACACAAACTTTAAATTGCCCAAAGAGAACATGCAGGCCTACTTTCCTACACTCATAACTATGAATGCAAGGAACAAATATGCCCTATCAAAGCAAGACAATATTCTTTTTCAGAGATGAAAAGTAAAATTAGAAAGTTAAATAGCACATTGCGGTGCTTTTCAGACCTTAAGGTGCATATGAATTATCTCAAAATCTTGTTAATTTTGAGATTCCATTTCAGTAGGTCTGGAGTAGGACTGAGATTCTACATTTCGAAAAAAGTCGCAGTTGCTGCTGCGTCTGCTGCTGCTACTGTTTCTGCTGCTGCTACTGTTGGTCAGACATCATACTTTGAACAGTAAGATCCTTGTTGAGTTAAATAATCTGGGTTTGTATCTGGGCCTGCAACTTAACAGCTGCATGAGCTTGAGTGAGTCATTTAACCCATTCTCTGCACAATCTCATCTGTAAGGCAGGGATAATCAGAGTGTTGTCATATAAAATGTATGTGAATTATTTATCATAGTGGTTGGCACATAAGAGGTGGTAAGCAGGAGGAGGAAAAGGAGGGAAATTAGTAAGAAATTAATGTATTTTCTTTTAACATGTATGTTTAACTGGCACATTTCTCATTCTTAGTGAAATTGTGGAATAGTGTATATGTGTATGTGTGTGGGCATGTGTGTACATGTATATATATGTTTGTGTGCGTGTGTTGAGTATTCATTATTTCAATATATATGCAGATATATTCACTATCTCACAAATATGTAATTTTATACATAATTACATAGTTACAAGTATCAACTCATATGTTTACATATTGTATTTGTACTTGGTCTTTCTCAAAAGAAAATGAAAGTGAATGAGATAAGGATGAGCGTCCTCAGGATCTAAAGACCTAAATGGGCCAATGCAGGGTTCTTGGCAAGCCCAAAGTCTTCAGGCCAACTCAAAAGCCAGAAATTTAAGGGAAGTCCTGAGCTCATAAGACTGCTGACACACGACTGACTCTGCTACTGCTAAGGCATCTGAGGAGCTATCACAGCCACTAAGAGGCTCTAGGCCCATGCTAATCTCCCAGCCAGAGGAACTCTTGATCACCCAGGGATGGTAAAAGATTTTCGAAAGGAGTAAGAGTTAACTTTGCTAGTAGAAACAGAAAGCCTTTACTAATGAAGAAAATAACATGTGCAAAGGCCATGTGATGAGACAAAGCATGGTGGGGAAGAGACACTGAAAGAAGGCCAGTGTTGTTGGAGCACAAAAAGCCAAAAGATGAGGGTAGATGCTGTGGCAGGTACCAGACCATGCTGGACCTGGAGGCCACACTAAGGAGGTTTGGGCTGATCTTAAGAGCACTTGCATGTGTTAAGCAGGCATTGACATGACCAGATTTCAAAATATCACCCTAGTTTTGGTATGACAAAAGGCCTTGGATGAGGCTGGAGTGAATGCTGACCACCTAGGAGGCTGTTAAAGTAGTTGAAGATAATGATAGCAGAGCGAAAGGGAGGTAGGTGATGCACAGGCAGGGGAAATCATTAAAGAATTTTAAGCAGGGAATCAAGAAGGCAAGCTTGTCATTGGAGAAATATGTATGATAATTGAAGATGGCAAGCCCAAAGTAAAACCAGTTAAAAGGCTATGGCCAGAGTACAGGAAGAAAATTATGAAGGTCTGCACCAAGACTGATGGGATGGAGAGGAGAGGATGGATTTATGCTGTGCTTAGAAATTAGAATTCCTTCCTTTTTACCAAGTTTTTGGTGTCCCCCAGGATTATGTGACATCAATAAGGGAAAGACACAGAAAAGAAAAAAGGGATTCAAACAATAGTTAAGAGATTCATGACTTGCCATGTGACTTAATTGGTAGATTTTAGAATTCAACAGCCTAATACATACATGTCTTCCCACAATTATTCCATCTTGCTAACAAAATTTCAGAGTGACACTGGTTCTCAACACAATACTGTAAGTCAAAAGAGTATCATTCAAGTCTAATTCCCCACATATTTTTATACAAGGGAATTATGTTCTGCCCAAGAGGTTGGTAACCAATATTTAAAAGCTAGAACTCAAATGTTACATTTAGTCAACTGTAACTGATGTGTGAGTGCATCGTATGACTAAAAATCATCCTGCCAAGAGACAGTACCTGAATCCATAAACCAAATTGAACTAAGAGAGGATCGCTGGTCATCACAGGGCTTAGCCATCTGAGACCTGAAGCTCGAGAATCAAATCTTCTGACCTGAAACACGCTGGGAGTGGACAGGTCACTGCAGTGCCGTGCTGTTTGCTATAATGGCACTAAGCAATCACACGGATGGATTGGCAGAGCGACATACACACGAATCACTAATGTAGAATCATCCCGAGTTTGTTTTTAGTTTGAACTACCTATGAAAGAGCTAGACGAGACACTGGGCAATGCCCCCAAAGGAGATACTGTAACTGCAGAGTAGACAGTGCCAAGATGAGTGTCTGTTTATCTTTCTTGAAGAGAGCTAGAGGGCAGTGCAGCCTGGGAAAGCACCAGGGATGCAGCCCACCTTTGAGGTTGAAGAGATCAGCGCACCCTAAGGGAAAGAACAAAGGCTTTGACGCCAGACTAGATAAACCTGGTTTTGCTCCCAACTCATTTCCTGACTTCATGATCTTGAGAGAGAGAGAGAGCGGAACCACATTGTCACTTGTGAAACAATAATAATGACTGACATGATCTGAGGACTAAAAAGCTAATATACAAAAAGCACATGGAAAAGTGATGAGAATATAGGTGCTCAATGAGTATGTATTTTTTTTCTTCATCTTTTTATATGAGTAGTTCCAGTCTTTAGCATACATAAAAATCCCCCGGAGTGTGTGTAATAGCGTAAGTTCCTAGGCTTTACTTCCAGTGAGTCTAACTCACAGGTCTAGAGTAGTATTCAGAAATACATGCTCCAAAGCACCCCCAGTGACTGGTACAGTGGACACATAAACTGACAGTGCTTTGAGAGCATCTTTAAGAAAATTGAGATAATTATTCTAGAACATAAAGGGGCATACTTGGGGCTAAAAAAAAAAGACTCAAGTTCTGTTTCAAAATACCCTAAAAAAAAAAAAGAAAAAGACTAAATTTCCCAGGAGTAGTCCAGGCTACTACAGTACTGCTACAGGCTACTCCCAGTACTACAGTACTACAGTACTGGAGACTATGTTTTGCAAAATCACCTCATCTCAAGTTTAAAGCAAAACCATAATTGACTGTTCTATGACCAAGAATATTTGATTAAAAAAAGATCAACTCTCATTCAAGCTCAATGGGTATGATTTTTTCCTGAAAAGGGGGAAAAAATCAAATATTGGAGAGTAAGGACATATATCTTTCTATGTAAATTCATTATTTTTTGTTTTCTACCCTGCTTTGCTCTCTCATAAGTCATAAAGCGTGAAGTCAGTTTCTTCCCATTACACCCTCACTTAACGTTTCCTTTGCTCACTTCTGTACACAGAAATCATATTAAGAATGATGAGTCAATCCTTTCTGTACAGGGTAAGGCATTTTATACAGTGTTCAAGTCTAGCAGCAAGTACCAGGGACATCCTACCTGAATTCTGAAAGCTGTTCCTCTCACTAAGCAAGCTCCATTCATCGACTGCAGCAGCCAATTTCCCATTCCAGCAGCGGTTAGTGAGAGAACCAACCATTCTCATTCCCAGGCATTTTTCATTCATCTTGCTCTTTGAGATGTGTGAATACATTAAATCGCTCAGTGCTGAGTGGTGGTAAATCATAGCTCTGCACGCCTGACTTCCACTGAAGCTGCTGATGAGAAAACCTCATAAAAGGAGATCACTTGATATAATAATCTTGTTCCAGATATGATTTGGGGGGAGCCAGAGGCCATAAAGGGGAGAAAAGGAGGAGAGGAAGAAGATGTGACCACACAGCATGAATCAAAAATGAAAAAAAAAAGGAGCATTTTAGGCTCCTTTAAAAAAAAATAACTTTGGCATATGAAAGAATGAGAAAAGATTTCCTCCAAATCACAATCCTTTAGGGACAAAACTCAACTGGGCTTTGTAAATAAGAATTAGGACTTATGAGATAAATAGTTTAAAAAATCACAATCATCACTTTCAAATTTGAGTGTACTTTCAAAGGGAAAGAAAGAAAAAGAAGGAAGGAAAGGAGGGCGGGAGGGAGGGAGGGAGAAAGAAAAGAAAGAAAGAAAGAAAAGAAAGAAAGAAAGAAAGAAAGAAAGAAAGAAAGAAAGAAAGCAAGAAAGAAAGAAAGAAAG